>VUQS01057995.1:0-16729 GCA_015108495.1 Heterochromis multidens | reverse complement strand
CACTGGCTTAGAAACTGGTTGGCGACCTCCTGGCAATCTTGAGTCGCTAGGGAACAATGTGTATTCCCCGACTGGTTAGCATGAAATCAGTCACAAAGAGGGCTCTGCACCAAAAACCTCCTTGTGAAAGCTTTGGTTGCTAGCAGGTTGCCCGTAGTTTGCATGGAAGACACCAACTTGTGTGCAAACACTGGCCACTACTGGTAGTGAATTGAGAGTGCAATGCAAGCTGGAACTGGACAACATCTGCCTTCAAAGTGACAGTTGCGCGTTTTGAAACGTAATGATTGCAGTAGTAAGGCACAAGACAGTTTCAGTACCATGCATGCAGACTGTGGGCAACCACAGCAATCTGCTAGGAACCAAAGTAATGCCAGAAGGTTTTCGGTGCAGCACCATATACCCCTTTGCGACACTTAGTCACCTAGTGACTGCAAGCATTACACATTTTTTTCCCTAGAAACCCATTATATACCAGGGGGTTGCTAGGCCTGTGTGACTGAGGCTTAAAGCAGCTGACCACAATAGTTTTCAGAAATATTACTCACACAGCATCATATCCCAGCTGTTAAAGGGTGCATTTTCACTTGTATAATAAAAACAAAGTTCAATTTGTGCCAAAAGTAACCATATGCACTAAACATGACTTTTGAACTCTAAACTGTGTTTCATTATCAAAACTTTTGAAACACATCAAATGGGGTAGAGCAGGTCATCTGCTAATCAGAAGGTTGGTGGTTCAATCCGTAGCTGCTCCAGTCTGCATGCCAAATATCCTTGGGCAAGATACTAACCCCAAGTTGCTCTCCGATGCATCCATCGGAGTATGAATGTGTGTGTGAATGTTAGAAAAATCTCTTGATGCATGCTCAATAATCCAGGTAAAAGAATCCCAAAAAGTTGAATCTGTTCATCTGGACGTAGCGTGTTTTTAGTGGGAGAAATGTTTTGTCACCTCTGGTAACTTCTTCAGTCTCGAGGGAGACTGAAGAAGTTACCAGGAGGTGACGAAACGTTTCTCCCACTAAAAACACGCTACGTCCAGATGAACAGATTCAACTTTTTGGAATGTTAGAAAAAGCACTTAAAAGCATAGAAAAACGTGCTTGTATGAATGGGTGTGAATGGGTGAATGAGGCATGTTGTATAAAGTGCTTTGAGTGCTCCAGGAGAGTAGAAAAGCGCTATATAAGAATCAGTCCATTTACCATTTACATCAGACAAAATTTGTCGGGTTCGATGCAACTTTACCTCTGTCACTGTCTCATTTGGCAGTGTTGTCCAGCATGTTGTTCTGATGTGTTCTGATTGTGTTATGAATATTTTCAGGTGAAAAATCAAAATGGACCATCTGTTTTTACAAAAATAGTTTTGTCACAACTGAAGTTGAAAAGAGACGAATATTTTTTCATATGTTCAGTTGGCAGTGTACATTTGGCAGCAGAACTTGTATGTTGGGTTGCATTATTATAAACTATTGTTTGTGTTCACCCAGTGCAAATGCTGGCTCACTTGCTGGCAACCAGGCTGATCTTTTAGCACTCTCAGGATTTCCGTGAATGCTGGAAGAATGCTGCAGCAGCAGCATCACAATGAGGCTGTCCAAGCTCACAACATATATTTGCCTAATGCCTCCACAGCACCTGTCGATTGAAATTATGACTCGTTTCGGAGACGAGATGAAGTAAAATTCTCCTCCGCATGAGTGTGTTTTGTAACACTCTTGAACACCTCTTAATCCACTTAAAACAGCATGAACAAAGAGCTTTGCTATTTTTAAAATAATGCTTTGACATGCTGTTATGTACATCTTGCACATGTTTGCACCCAGAGTATGGTGGGTAATTGAAAATGTCCTGTCCTGAGTTTTAGTTTTGTCTTCCTAATGTAGCTCTAATAAGTTTGGTTTGGAGATTTATTAGCCCCCACTTACATGCCTCATTGATTCTTGTACTTTAGGAGGCTTTTTTTCATTAAGCTGCTTCCCAGACATTCATCAGCATTTATTTTTTATTTGAGCCTCACTTCTACCAATTAGGATTGTGGCCAGCAGTTAAAACACACATGATAATACAGTGTAAACAATAAAAACATAAATGATTTATCTGCTATGAATAGATTTAATGTATTTATTTTCCTCTTCTGGCTACACTAATTAGCCAAAGAGGTGGTTTACACAAGCTATGCCAGTAATGAGTGCATCTGTGTTTAAAAAAAAAAATGCATTTTTATAATGATAAAAACAACTTGAAAATTAAATTTATCCAAGAGAAAAAAACATTACATGTTGTTATAATTCAGTTCTAATGGGTCTTCACCCAAACTGTGCTCAAGGTCACATTTGTTATTTTCACCGGCACCTTTCCAGTTTCACGAGAATCGGAACTCGTCCTGGACCGTAGGTTAGATTTTAGTGAAGCAAGATTAATTTGCTATGCCTGTTTTCAAGCCTCCTTGACTTCTCGATGGGTTTTAATTCTAATAAGCTTGTGCAGTACATCCAACCAACGACAAGAAAACTGAGCCAGACGAGCAACTACGTCATCGTTGTTGTGGTTTTAAAACCTTTTTGACGCCACATTAAATTTAAGACCAAACTTGCATCAGAAATACACATCAAAAGTAAACTATTCTCTGTATAAGTCAACTTTTTGATATAATCTCAAAATTAACAGTAAGGAACAATAAAAAAATATTTGAGCTTTAAAATGCTGTGCATGTGTTTGCTTCAAAATCATTTACAGGCAGCAGCTCAGACAAAAGTAAGAAAGTCATGTTTTTCTTTGCTGTTAAATTTGCATCTTCCATTTCTTTGACTAACAAGAAAGCTGGCTAGCAAGGCCTTCTGCTTCATCATCATATTCTAGGCACTTGTTGACACCTTAGGCCTTAATGTTTTTAAACTTAACCTACAGCCTTTAAGTTAGCCGATGTTTCTTATCTGCATTTTGTTACCGTTAAGTGTGTACAAATAAAAACTGCACGAAAGGATGAGAGGCTTTTGAGAATTTTTTTAATTGGGTAGCCCAGCATAGAGCAAGAAGCCCAACCAAGCCACTTAAAAGTTGATTGAAAATTCAGGGAGATTTAATTATTTTAATTGTGGACAAACCTCCAGAAACCTCCAGTAGGAGCCTTGGCTGCAGGAATATGGTGGATACAACTGCAAAAAATACAGTCTGGTTACAAACATAAATTTGTTTTATTCTATTGAGTGGTATAAGTAAAGAATAAAGGGCCCCATTCACAAATATGTGCATTAAAATGCTCATATTCTGAGGAAAGAAAAAAAAGGTGCCGTTGCTCATTGTTGTACCTCTCTCCTGACCATACTAATGATGATTTGAACCAAAAATGTCAAATCTGGATTAGTGGAAGGTCCACATGCATCTCCTGTGTCAGGACTTTGCTGGATTTTTTTTCTTATTTTGACTTTCAGATACAGTTCATCTGCTGCTTTCTTCTTTTGTCCTCCACTTTTTCAGTTTCCTCAAATTTTTAAAGGACACAGTGCACACCATGCTGACACATACCAAGTTTTTGGCTAATAGCTGTTTGGGAATCACTTTGTTGGTGCAAAAATACAATTTTATGTCAAACTGTGTTATCTTTGGCATTTTTCATAGATTCAACTAAAGAAATGGGAACAAACTGTGTTTTCACGACAGGCTGCTAGAAACAAAGCCTAAAGAATTTATAATTTAAGCTTCTTTGCTAAGTTGTCTGTTATGTGTAGACACAACACGGCTTCATCCTTTGAATTAGGTGCCTTTTTTATGCTTGAATAATTCATAGGTCAGAGTTAAGTGGCTTAACAAACAAAAAAATTCCTCTGAAAATGGTCAGGTACAAGGACTGGACTGAAAATGAGTGAAAAAGCAGCCAATGTCCAAAGAAAAACTTTGAAAGCCTGGAGAACTGTTGCTCAAGACTACTTCAAAAATTACAATAAAATCTGGGTCCTTGGAAGCAAAATATAAAGAAATGAGAGGTGGCTCAAGAGTTTTGCACAGTATTGTAGTTGCACCCCATTCCATAGTGTGTCTATGAGCTGACAAGTTACTGTAAGTGCAACACAGGCTTCCCAACAAGTGCGAATCCATCTAAAACAACAGGAGAAAATGAATCTGTCAGATTTCTTTTTGAAAATGAAAGAGAAGCCAACAGCGAAGGGAAAACTGCAGTCATCACCTAGATCATAAAATAGTGATTTGTGATTTCGTCTCAGTGCAGGAGGTACAGTTTATGGGCTGCCAGTGTATCAGTATGTTACACTTGTTCCTTTGTATAAAAATTGAAACACAAAAATGTGCAAGTTATGTCCATGAGAGAACAAAAAAAGACTAAACAGAGGATATACCTGCTGAAAGTCTTCATTCGAACCAGCCCGTCTCCCCCACAGTTTCAGGTATGTGCTGTGCGATGACAGACACTGTGTAATCGTTTCCTGTTGTTTCTGTTTCTGTGTGGGTGAAAGATCTCTATAAAAGCAACCCTAAAAGGCCAGTGTGGGCGCGTTTTAAAATATTTAGTGTGGGTGAGTGTAGATAATTTTTTTTTCTCTCCATTTAATTTCTGTTTATTGTGCTCTCTCCTTCAGGCACGATCCTTTAGCCATAATGTTCCAGCAGCTGCAGCTCCAGCCTTCCTTCCCACTGTAAGTCAAATAATGTGGTCACGGCTTGCTCTTTGACAATTTGATGCTGACATTTCTCTTTGTGCCTTCTGAAATGCTTGATATAAAATCACTCTATATTTATTTTGGGAAAAATTGATCTGAATGTCAAATATGCCAAAAAAATGTCTTAAAGGGACTCAAAGCTTTAATTAACCTCCCATGAAAAGCTTTTAAGAACCGAGAACATCAATTTATTCCAGTGGATTCCTCTTTGTTTAGAAAGAGTACCAGAAAAACAGACTTCCACTGAGACCAAGGCTAAGCGATTTTTCAGGCTTCTGTTGCACCCAAACACATTACCCTCATCACTTCTTATCAAGAGTTAAATTGACTTTTCAAACATCCCTTTAGGCTTTAAAATTACTGCTCTCTCTCTGTTAGATTTATTTTTGGAGCTAAAATAAGATAATGAAGTTGGAAACCTACATCACCTCTCTTGGATATTAATAAGGTAGGCAGAATATTACCAACACTGTTCAATGCAGTCCAGTCAGTACACCTCCAACACCTCCAGCTCCATGACGTCAATTATAGACATAAAGTTGTATTATATATATTTTTTGCATCAAGAAAAGTAAAAGCTTTATGAAAGTAGAATTTGTGGCTGAGCTGCGGCATTGGATTACATTATATTTCCCAGTTGATTTCCCATTTCTCTCTTTAGGACAGATCACATATGGAGGTTTAAAAATGTTTTGAAGTCTTGCCTATTAACTAAAAATGAATGCAAGTCATGTTTGTAAGAAGCAATAGGAGTTAAAGGCTTCTGACAAATGAGAATCCGCTGAGAGGAGACGGATCAGAGCTGATTATTCTGTGCAGCAATGATGTAAGTTGAGGGAAATCATTAAAAACACTAATGGTGTTCTGCTTAAAGGAGAAAACATTTAAAATTAAGGCACATATGTGCGTATGTCTAGTTTTCCAGCTGTCACATGCGATATCTCAGAAAGCACAACTTTTTATTTTGGCAAAAGTTAGAATCTGTTTTTCATTTGGGATACTTTTTTACCCCTCAGCCAAAAAGGCTGTTGGGGTATTGTCGTCACCTGGGCAGGCGGGCGGCGTGGACACCCAAGTTTGTGAATGCAATAACTTGAGGAGGAAGTCACCTAGGACTTTCAAATTGATACCATAGGCGTATCTAGTTTCAATCTCGGTAACCTCAAGGCCAGAGGTCAGGTTTTCTAAAAATCTTGTGAATGTGATAACTTCAGAATGAAGAGACAGGATTTTCACATTCATACCATAGGTGCATCTACTAGGAGGCAGAGGGGTAGCACTGGCAGCCGCCAGTATTTTTAAAATCTATTTAACTCTTATATTTAACTCTAGATTAAGAACCCTGGAGATTAAGAAAACATTTTATTCAGAAACTCAGTTTTCATACAGAATGGTCTGGTCTGGGTTCAACCATAGACCCACTGAGCCAATGAACTACCAAACCAAAGGATGAGTTTGAGAAAACTTGATTGTATGTGTAGCAGCTGATGATTCTCCTGTAGGGGAACTGTGCAGTCACTTAAACCAAATCTACCATCACACCATATACAGGAAATCCCCTTTTCAGGCAAATGATTTTGATTGTGCTGCAGCTTTAGTTTGTAAAATGTAAAAACCTGAAAGGTGTGGTCAACAATTTCCAGGACTCTGATGCTAACAATCAGAAACCTTACCTGATTAAATTTTGGCAGGGTTAAATCACGTGTATTGGCAGCTCAGTCTCTTACATTTTGTCAAAACATCAACCTTCAAATTGGTTTTCCTTTTGGGGAAAATGACAAGTTAAATCTGGCCACTGCGTCTGGTAGTGAGCAATGATTGCTTATGGCCAAAAAATTCAGTTCAGGTCGTTTCAGCTGAATGTCCTTCCTCAGACGCCTCAGGATTTTACTCATCATTCACAGTTTGACCCTGGGAGGGAAAATTGATGCACAAAATGTTAAAAAAAAAAAGATGAGCATGCTCATAGTTGCACTGTTGAGCTGATTTGCTGCCTCCAGGCTTGGACACTGTGGCCTCTTCACCAAAAACTATTTGGACAGTGATTTGTAGCTGCACAGCCAGCAGTGATCCTCAGCACAAAGGCTGAGTTTGACACAGAAGTTGATACTTAAAATTTGAGGTCCATGTTTGAATTACAGATAAGCATCACGTGGTTTTCTTCTTTAATTAATTTTTTTTGATGTCTCAGAAGTTTTTATCACACATGGTAGTTATAGAAATTCACTTTTACAGCATGCAGACAGAAGTTGTAGTCACAGTTGAGTTTTAAGAGAGACTGTGATAAATCTGCTTTTTCCTGGAGTATTGGCTCAAGAAAGAAAGATGAGAAATATGGTTTTATTTTTATATCTATATGAAAAGTTTCATCTTTGTGTTGATGCCTTTGCTGTATAAGTTTGCAGAGAGGGGAAAAAAAGTTTTTGATCCTTGTTACTAGTAGTGCATCTCAAAAAAATCTAATATCTCGAAAAGTTACATTTTTTGTTATTTAATTTTAAAAGTAAACTTTCAGGTTTTAAACTCATTACATGTAAAGTGAAATATTTCAAGCCTTTTTAAATGTGTTTTTTGAAGATTATGGTTTATAGCATAAAAATCCAGTATCTCAAATTATCAGAATATTTAATTTCATGTTTGAATAAATTACTATTTAAAGAGTATAAATACTGTGTATCTCTCGGTCTAATTCAGTAATCACAATCATGGGGAAGACTTCTGACTTGACAGTTGTCCAGATGACGATCATCGACACCCTCCACCAGGAGAGCAAGTCACAGAAGCTGATTTCTGAAAAGGCTGTCTGTTCGCAGAGTATATCGAAGTATATCGAAGCCTGTTAATGGAAAATTGACTGGAAGGTAAAACTGTAGCAGGAAAAGATGCACAGGGATCACTGCCTCATTGAGAGGATTGTCAAGAAAAGTCAATTCAAGCTTTACAAGAAATGGACTGAGGCTGCTGTCAGTGCATGGAGAGCCACCACGCTTCAGGAAAGGAGCTACCACTGTCACATTCCTAATATCGAGCCGCTTCTGAACGAGAGGTGACAGAAGCGTCTTACCTGGGCTGAGGAGAAAAAGAAGTGGACTGTTGCTCAGTGGTCCAAGGTCCTCTCTTCAGGTGAAAGTAAATGTAGCATTTCATTTGGAAATCAAGGTCCTAGAGTCTGGAGAACGAGTGGAGAGGCAGAAGGCCCAGGGTGTTTGAAGATCAGTGTGACGTTTCAGATGTTGATGTTGGGGATGCCATGTCACTTCCTGGTGTTGGTTGGTCCACTGTGTTTTATCAAGTCCAAAGTCAATGCAGCCACGCATGCCACGCTGTGTTACTGCAGTTATTCATGGTAAAGGAGCCTCAACCAAACCAAAGAAAGGGCTTGAAATTTTTCACTTTATGTGTAATGGATATAGAAGATATCAGAGTTTACCTTTTTCACAATACATTTTTTGAGATGCATTAATATTTTAGTTTACTGAATTGAAAGTAATGAGCGTTGGACACCTTGAGACCGGAGCACAGTACGATCAATCAAAACAACTTTATTATTCAGCTTTATTATCTTCCAAATATTGAACCAAACTGTTGACTACAAAAACTTGACAACTTATGGAATCAAGACATGATTTTACTGTTATCATTATTTTGCTGCTATGTGCGTATTAAACATTATATAAACAAATCTCTACTAACTCAGATGCATCTTGTGTTTTCAGAGTAGAGGACAAAAATATTGAAATCAAAATGTAGAGGTTGGTACAGACCAGTCAGTAGGCACTAAGTGCTGTTAACCAAACTGCAGCAGATCTCTCTGGAGTCCACCAGCAGAAGGAATTAGGAAATAGCCACAGGTTTGCAAGAGCTAAGACTACTGTGACTGATACATAAATTTACAGTATTATCTAAAAAAAAGTCATTAGTTTTCAGCTAAACAAGACGGTAGAAGAAAACACTCTTTTTAGTGAAGATGAAATTAAATCATTATCTCTCTGAAGCAGGATAAATATAAGGATGTTTCTAAAATTTTATTAACTGCATTACTTAATTGTGAGTATCTGGAAAATTTTCCTCTACAGCATTGAAGTGATAAAGTTTGTAATTCACAAAAGAGTGAGCAGTCAACACTTAACCCAGCAACACTGCTTTTATCTCATAAAACACAACAGGTGGGTCCTAAAAGGAAAACATTGTTTTAAGCTGACTGCACCTTACAACTTCTACCTTCACAGAGAAGCTGTTATCTGATGCAAAAAGCTGATTTTAGTTGTTAATCATGGCGCTGCACTGAGCTGCTCTTACTACAGCACAGAGCTGTAGTAAGAGCAGAGAGCTTTTTACTGCTCTCCTGAGTGTAGATTATGGTGATCACGCTGCAGTGGACTTGTGTGTTTTGTGTATATACGTGTGCATGATGCTTTTCCAGCTCAGCGTTCTTGCCCGCACGGGAAAGCCGACACAGACTCTCACGTTTTCTCACCGTGCTGACAGTTTGATTCAAATGAATCGCAGGCTTGGATGAGAGTCATGTGAAGCATCAGGGGAAAAACAGAGTGGTGCCAGTGAAGCCGGAGGAAACACACAAACTTGCCTCTGAGGCGCTTTTATTTTAACACATGAATAGTTTATTTAAACCTTACTGATGAGATGATACCTTTAGAGCTGAGGACAAATGTCATAGCTTCAAGGAAATCACTGACTGCAAAGTTCTTTCTGATCTTGATCACTCAGATTTCTAAGATAAAATAAAATACTGGTATCTAATATAGTCATGCAGATTCATTTAATGACCTTTTACCTGTTTTCCTGCTTCAGTCCAGCTGAAATTTTGCTCCCTGTACTTAAATATAAAAACCATAAAAATAGCCTTTGTAAAACTCAGCAGTGTACATTTATGGCCCCAGTCAAATGTTGCTTGGTTTCAGGTTTCTGACTCACCTCCATTTTGCTCAGAGACTCAGTACTTGGAGAAAAAAGATGTTCTTAGTTTATTTCTACTGCCCCAAAGTGTTAGTAAAGCAATTGCAGTTTTAAACTTCTTCAGTTGCTGTAAACTGTTACCAACAACTACCCCATGTTGTGAAGTCTGAGTCATATCCGTGTGAATGATACCTGTGGGAGGATAAGTCAGTGGTTACTCTGGAGCTTGTTAGGTCAAACATTGTGCAGCCTAAACCAAACTGTCCTGTGGTGCTGTGTTTCAGGTGGTGTTGGAGGACTATCTTCACAGAGCGAGGAGGGCAGATTTTAATGTTTTCCACAAGAGTCTACAGAACAGAAATCCCCTTCTCCCAATCCAACTGTACATCCGCTCCTGGAAGAAGACTTACTGACTTCAGTTCTCTTCTTCTTTAAGGACTGCTGCAGGAAGTGAAGCCCAGAGAATTTATCTCACCACTGCCACCGAAAACAACAAACCACACCAGACAAGTCTGTGGCTCCCACAACAGCTTTTGTCTTTAAAATATTTATTGTTTCATCCATGAGGTGTCCCGACATGCTGATCAGAAAAAGCTTCATGTTTTATTCATAATGTATGAAAAATTTGACCAGATGTCTTCTCATGGCTTAACGGATAATCCTGGCTAATTGCAACTTGGATAATTTGTTGTTGTTGTTTTTTCACATTTTAATCTTTAATAAACTCAAACTTACAAGTTGAGCTGGATTTCTAATCTCGGCTGGGAGTTTAACAGGAGACCTGTGGGATGTCAGAAGTCGTCTCTGTGAAGCTGGATGTGGATGATGTTTGTGATGAAGCAGAGTTCTTTCCTGCAGTAAAATCTGTTTCTGTTTTTTCACTCACAGAATGACAGTGAGCTGCACGCAAATATTTTTACACTTACATAGCTTTGTATGTTTTTTTCCAAGGTGTCTATTTGATGAATACGAAGCTACTACTGGGCTGTTGTTGTGGACATGTTCACTCAAACATGAAGCGCTGAAGTGTGACTCAAGCTTTAGCTACTGAGATCTGTGAAACGAAGGGTGAAGAAACCAGAGCAGTCAGATGGGTTGGAAACAAACTTCTAGGTGAATACTTTATTAAAAACGCAAACTGTCTGCAGGTACTCTCTCAACCATTACAGACCAACCTGTAGCAGACAAATGGTCTTAATTCTGTCGTGAGCTGTGCTGCAGTTACATTTTCTACTGTATTTGCACTTGAGGGACAGACCTCTGGCCTGTTACATTAAAAAATTGAAGCCAAAGTGTGAAATACTTTGTATTTTGTCCTTGTCTCGCTATGCTTTTCTTTTCTCTCATCTCTTTCCCCTTCCCCCGTCTCTTCTGCTTAAAGGGAGTTCTTCCTCTCTACTATCGCTGAGTGCTTGCTCATGGGGGATCGTCTGCTTGTTGGGGTCTGCAGCTTATAAAGTATAAAGCTTGAAGTAACTATTGCTGTGATTTGGCGCTATAAGTAATACCTGCATGAAGAGTCAAACATTTGTGAGCTACTTGTCATGTCTGCATTAACATGGATGCTTCAGTAAAAGCCTACCATTGCTCTCGGATATATAAAAAGAAAAAAAACATTTAGAAGAGCTCTCAGAAGACCTCCTATAGACCAGGGGTGGGCAGTCAATTTTCTGTTACCACCAATAAGCACCAATAAGCTTATGAAGAGACGAAATTAATACTGAGCAGAACTGAGTTCAGCTTATTGGTGCAGCCCTCCAGAACAGTCCCAGCTTCTCATGTAGGCTCTTGAGAAAATTAATTGCCCACCCCTGCCAGAAATTATTTAAATCATACCTTCGGGGTCCGGAAAACGAACCCATTGCAGAAGAATCTAAAAATCTGAAAATAAAGGACACCAGATTGCGATAGCTGTGGTTGCAAAAACACTTCCGGTCCTAAAGAAGTTTATGGGGAAGTGGCTTTCTGTCTTGACCTCTGTGAACACTTTCCTGCTGACTTTATGGGCTCAGTTTGGATCATACTGAACAAAAAATAAACAGTTTTGTAAATTTTGATCATACCATGTTTCAGAATGGAGAATTATTTGCGGTATGAAACCACACGCTCATTGGCTAACTAATTATCAATCCCAAGTCATTAGCCAATGAGGGTGCAGTTTCACAGTCAGACCCGCCCTTCCTCATCACATCCAGTTTTTTGCAACTAAAATGACAACGGCAGAAACGCTCAACTCAAGGCTGCAAAACTGGACTTTATAAACCAGTGGGTGACGTCACAGTAGCTCCTCCATCTTATCATGGGAAATTAATTTTCCAACCCCTGGGGCTGTATGAGAAATTGGGACTGTTCAGTATTTTACCTCCTTACAAACTGCTACTGGTAAGAGTCGATGTTACAAATACACCCTAATTGTGACCTCTTGGGAAAATTAATTATCCACCTCTGCAGAATATGGTGCATCCTCTGCCAGGGTCAATGTTGCGCCTTAATGAAAGCCATCTATCCATCTGACCCTTCACCTCTCCCAACAACTTTCATGAAACTAGTCGGCTTAGTACGTTTTTCATAATCTTGCTGACAGAAAAACAAACGACACTGAACATGAGTATGTTTAAAAAATATGTGCAACATGTGTAGTATAAACAGTAACTTCACCTTTATGGCAGCAGTGTCAACAAACCACACAGCTGGCCTATTCTTACAATAGGATTCTGGTAAATACTGATAAACAGCTGACTTGGATGTGTTTGTCAATGCTGTGCTCACGGGTCATTAATTTGTCCTTTTTATATAAATATATTTGTCAGAAGTTTATTTACCCTCATCATGGGCATGAGTGTCGTGGTAATTTTGGACTTTTAATGATTTCTTGGAACTGTTCTTTTCCAGGGTGGAATGATTGTACAGCATACATCTTTAATTACTTTAAAAAACAAGAACAAGCCTGCCATAAAATGGAAACTGCTGGAACACCAGCATCACTGTCCACAGTGAAGCAAGTTTTACATCTCCATTGACTGAGAGGGTGCTGACCAAGAAAGAAGCCCCAAGCTCCAAAATCAACACGATCAAGCTAGATTAAAATTTGCAGCTGTCTACATGGACAAGCCAAATGCCTTCTGAAGAAAAGTTTGATGGTCAGATAGGAAAAAGATTGAGCTGTTTGGAGGTGTAAAGGTGAGACTTTCAAACCTAAGAACACTGCAACAACTGGCAAGCATGGCGGTGGTAGCATCATGCTCTGGGGCTGTTTTGCTGCCAGTGGTACTGGTACATTACACAAAATGGATGGAATAATGAAGGAGGACGACTACCTCCAAATTCTTCAACTTCACCTAAAACCAACAGCTAGACGGGTGAAACTTGGACACAGTTGGATGTTCCAACAGGACAATGATCCTAAACACATCAAAACTGGTTTTGGAATGGATAAAGCAGGCTAACATTAAGCTTCTGGAATGGCCTTCCCAAAGCCCCGACCCCAATCCTTTTAAAAATATTTGGACTATGCTTGAAAGCTGGGTCCGTGGTAGAAAACCAGTCAATTTAAATGAACCAATTCTACTAAGAACAGTAGTCAAATATTCAGCCAGAATTATGCCAGAAGCTCATTGATGGCTACCAAAAGCATCTGGTCGAGGTGTAACTTGCAAAGGGACATTTAACTAAATATTAGTGTGGACGTATGTATATATCTGAGCCTGTATGTATACTTTTGACCCTGTGAGAGAAAATCCAAAATAAATTCAAACTTGTGAACCAAATTCTTATTTTGGCAGCTGCAAATTTCAGTCAAGCAAATTTCAGTGGAGCTTGAAGGTGTCATTTTTGGAGCAGGAGTTTCTTTCTTGGTCGGCACCCTCTCAGTCCATTGTGATGTAAAGCTCGCTTCACTGTGGACAGTGATGCTGATATTCAGTTTTAAGTTCATGGCAGGCTTGTTCTTGTTGTTAAAATCATTAAAGATGTATTGCTGTACATTCATCCCACCCTGGAAAAATAAAACAATTCAAAGAAATCATTAAAACCCCAAAATTACCACGACATTCATGCCCATGATGAGTGGATGGAAACTTCTGACATCAACTGTATGTTTCTTATCAGTATCTTTCCTACATATTCATTCTCCTGCACTGTTTGTCAGTTCAGCATGCTGCAAAGGGACCCTTGATACACACTAAACTCTTATATCAGCCTATAGTACATTAGCCTCATGTTTTAGCTCAAAGATCCATGTTTTAATGCTGTTGGTTGTCAGCTTTAATGTCAAAGCATTAGAGTTTCACATGGGCAGAGTGAGTGTTCTGGTCATAGTTCAGTAATAAAACTCTGAACAGCTGTCAACCAAAACACACACGGGACTGCAGTAGTAGACTCCTTCTTCTATCTATTTTTCATTTGGCCATTTTGAAGATAGATGAAAGTTTGCTGCCTGCCATCTGTTGCTTTTACTGACAAAATGCAAGTAAACTGGGATCTTCTCACATCATGCGTCATGTCACTGACTTTTAAGTGTTTCTGTCCATAATTTGGATAAACTGTTTGTCTGTTCCCAACTTGTCTCATTGTCTCACTGTCTTGTAAGAAGACAAAGGAAAACAGGGGAAGACTTTTGAATTGTGACAAATCCTGGTAGAAATTTTGTGCAGTTTTCTCTGGACACAATCCGACTTGTAATCCTTAAAGAACCATAAAAAAAAACTATAATTTTGATCTTGTCATTACCAGTAATTTGGAGGAGTTTTCCGTTTGTTTGATACAAGTGTTTTTAGTCTTCTTTCCTCCTTTTGAATGCAGAATTATTGAGGCAGCAGAGCTTTGATGTAATTTTGTTCCAGCTTCAGGAGGCCCATGGAGCCTCTCAAAGAATGGAGCCACAATGAATCGAAAGTACAGAATCGCAAAAGATAATGAGACTGAAGATGTATACGTAGGAAGCAGGCAGCTCAAATAAGAAACATTTTATCTCCGAACAGGCTCGATACAGCCCTGTGGAGAGCAGTCTGAAGTTTCCTACTGCACAATACATCAGTGTACTCAGACCGGTTCCTCTGTCTGTGTGTGCTACAGTCACTGTATCAGCTGGTGTCTCACCTAAAATAAATCTAATGTTCTGCAGCTGTTATCAAACCAAACAGCCCTGAATAGAAAAGAAAGAGCTGCTGCACGCCAGCTCAGTATCACACTGAGGCTTCAAAACATCCAGGAAATTGCAACCAATCAAGTTTCTTTGACTGAAATAACCCCCACATCATGCCTGTTGTGTCTGTGGGAAGGAATACCACCGGACTCTTTAAATATAATGAGTTTCAACCTGTCTGTTACTCTTGTCGTTTGATAAATGCAAAACTTCTGAGATACTTGGAGATACATTACCTGCATTTCAGGTGCATTTACTGGAAAAAAATATTTATTAATGTCACTCAATCAAAAATACATAAAGAGTTCAGATCCAAAAACCCTTTAAGTCCATCTGACGTGTTTTGTTTTAAATATTTTAAATATTTAAAGATTTTTAAAGATTTTTTTTAAAATCAGGCTTAAATCAAGTTTACTTTAATTCCAATTAAAAAGTCATTATTCACTGATTAAAATGTCTTATTTTCAAAAATGTTGCTTACGTCAATTCATTGTCTTTTTTAACAAATTGGATTTTGGATTTTCTTTTGCAGGAAAACCCGCTGTGTCCTGGTCCACCTCTTTGGCTAAGACGTATGAAACAGTTGCAAAATCACTAAAGATACAACTGGAAACATCACAAATGATGAAAGCAGAATTTAGCAATAACCACACAGTACAACCACATACGATGACACAAAATGACAGCACGCTGCTGCTAAACAATAACAGAAGAAAGAACTAACAGTGAAGAGGACTCCATAATAACGACACCATACACTATCATGTCGTCATTATGGAATATCTGAACTCTTCAAATATTGGTTAAAAAAACTGGAGCAGGACTTTGTGTCACTTTTCTTCTTTCTTGTTAATCAGTTCACAAATCCTCAAACTAATCTTGTGACCCTTTGTAGGTCCCCGACCCCAAGGTTGAGAAACACTGCCCTTAAACTAGCTTACTTTATGCACATTATTGTTTCATCTCAACAATAAAACGTTGCTCACACATAGTTCTGACTGAACATTTTAGTTTGCTGATATTAAAATGGTCTATGCACCAACCCCAGCTGGAACAAAACTGCACTCCTAAATTCTGAATAATTGTAGCTAGATTGGATCAGTCTGAAGGGTGCTCTATTCCCCTGTGATTTGTTGGATTTCTAACCAACTAATGATGTTGTAGGAAGCTTGTTGTTCATTTGGAAAGGTCATGAGGTAGCTAAATCGGTCACTTCGGTCACAATTTGCCATTGGTGGCGACCCCGACGCTAATCCCATTTTTAACCCAAAGCGATCAGGATACGTAATTTTTTGTTTTTATTAAGTAGTTCTACCAAGTCTTGACATTCAGTGGAAAAGAAAATAATCATTCATCATGTCTTGCTTTTGAAAACTTTTGATTTATAGACCTCATAGTTTCAGCGGTTCTACCAAAAAGTATTTGTAGACGTTTGGAAAAGTTCAAGGCCACAGTTCTTCCTCTGCAGGAAGCTCTGCAGTGACTCCTGCGTAACGATGTTTTTAGCTTTTTGACATTTCGATTCCAAAGGAATCCCAAATCTCTAAATCATCAAAATTACTAGAGGGACAAGCATTCAATCATTAAATTGGGTTTTTTTTTTTAATTTTGTTTGTTTATTGTTGTTTTTTTTTATTATTATTTTAGTGTTTCAGTTATATTTCTATATACAGTGGGGCAAAAAAGTATTTAGTCAGCCACCAATTGTGCAAGTTCTCCCACTTAAAAAGGTGAGAGAGGCCTGTAATTTTCATCATAGGTATACCTCAACTATGAGAGACAAAATGAGAAAAAAAAAATCCAGAAAATCACATTGTCTGATTTTTAAAGAATTTATTTGCAAATTATGGTGGAAAATAAGTATTTGGTCAATAACAAAAGTTCATCTCAATACTTTGTTATATACCCTTTGTTGGCAATGACAGAGGTCAAACGTTTTCTGTAAGTCTTCACAAGGTTTTCACACACTGTTGCTGGTATTTTGGCCC
>VUQS01057992.1:13433-38311 GCA_015108495.1 Heterochromis multidens | reverse complement strand
TTTAGTGTAGTTTTGTTTCGTGATGTTTTGTTTTGAGTTGTTTATTCTTGTGTTGTGTTGTGTTCTTTTGTTTTATTTATTTTTTGTGTAGTTTTGTTTTATGATGTTTTGTGTTGTTGTTCTGTTTTGTTTTGTTTTGTTTTGAGTTGTTTTGTTTTGTGTTGTGTTGCGTTGTTTAGTTTTGTGGTGTTTTGTGTTTTGTTTTGAGTTGTTTTGAGTTGTGTTGTGCTGTTTTTTTTTACTTGTTTTTATGAGCTTTTGTTTTTTTTTTTTACTTCTGTTGTGTTTTTTCTACTTCCCTTGTGTTTTATTCAACTTCGGCTGAGTTTTGTGTGCTTTTGCAGCGTTTTTCTATTTGCTGGTGTTTTCTTAGGTGCAGCGCATTTGACCTCTCAGGGCCACCGTACTTCCCGCATTTATACAAGCCAACACACAAAATATGTATCAAGCAAATACTCTTACACCCACACAGTTGCATCCCATACATACAGTGGTGTGAAAAAGTATTTGCCCCCTTCCTGATTTCTTACTTTTTTGCTTATTTGTCACACTTAAATATTTGAGATCATCAAACAAATTTTCATATTAGACAAAGATAACCTGAGTAAATACAAAATGCAGTTTTTTTAAATGATGATTTCATTTATAAAGGGAAAAAATTTTATCCAAACCTACCTGGCCCTGTGTGAAAAAGTAATTGCCCCCTCTTGTTAAATCATGAATCAACTAATTAACTATGACTAACAAAATTTTTTGGAAAGCTGAGATCATTTTCCTTAGCCACATCCAGGGCTGATTACTCCCAGACCTGTTGAATCAAGAAATCACTTAAATAGGACCTGTCTGAGAAAGTGAAGTAGGCTAAAAATTCAAGAAAAGCAACACATCATGCCATGATCTAAAGAAACAGCTGAGAAAGTCATTGACATCTATCAGTCTGGAAAGGGTTACAAAGACATTTCTAAGGCTTTGGGACTCCAGTGAATGATGCCATGAAGCCATTATCCACAAATGGAGAAAACAGTCACAGTCGTGAACCTTCCCAGGAGTGGCCGGCCTACCAAAATAACTCCAACAGCGCATCAACAACTCATCCAGAAGGTCACAAAAGAACCAAGAGTAACGTCTTACTTGTCTCAGTTAATGTCAGTGTTCATGATTCAACAATAAGAAAGATACTGGGCCAAAATAGAATTAATGGGAGAGCTCCAAGGCGAAAATCACTGCTGACCACAAAGAACACAATGGCTCATCTTACACTTTATGGAAAGTTTGAATCCCATTACATCTGGCATAAAAAAAAGCATCATACCAACAGTCAAACATGGTGGTGGTAGTGTGATGGTCTGGGGCTGCTTTGCTGCTTCAGGACCTGGACAACTTGCTGTAATTGATGGAACCACAAATTCTGCTCTCTACCAGAAAATCCTGAAGGAGAATGTCCAGCCATCAGTTCATGCCCTGAAGCTCAAGAGCACCTGGGTTATGCAGCAGGACATGAATCAGAATCACACCATCAAGTCCACCTCTGAATAGCTCAAAAGAAATAAAATGAAGGTTTTGGAGTGGCCTAGTCAAAGTCCAGACTTAAATGCAATTGAGATGCTTTGACATGACCTTAAACAGGCCGTTCATGCTTGAAAACCCTCCAATGTGGCTGAATTAAAACAATTCTGCAAAGAAGAGTGGGCCAAAATTCCTCCACAGCGATGTGGAAAAACTCATGATGAATTGAATGATGATGATGATGATGAATTATGGATTTCCCTTTGGGATCAATAAAGTTATTCTTATTCATTGCCAGTTATTGCAAATGACTGATTGCAGTTCTTACTGCCAAGAGTGGCACAACCAGTTATTAGGTCTAGAAGGCAATTACTTTATTACATATAGCCAAGTAGGTTTGGGTAACTTTTATCTCCTTAATAAATGAAATCATCATTTAAAAACTGCCTTTTGTATTTACTCTGGTTACCTTTGTCTAATACTACAATTTGTTTGATGATCTGAAACATCTAATGTGACAAATATTTAATAAACTAAGAAATCATGAAGGGGGCAAATACTTTTTCACGGCACAGTACAAACACATATCTACTATGAGCAGGCAGCTACAGAACTCTGTGTGGTAAGCTAATATACCGTGAGTCGAGGAAGATGAGTTTCATGTCCAGACTGGCTCTGAACATGAACATGTTGCTGTGCAGTTTGATCTCAGTGACAGCACTTGGCGGCAGCGAGTGACCAACAGCCACCAGCCCGACATTCTGATAGCAGCCGTCAAATGGAGACATGTCCAGGCTGTACTGCCGGATTTTCAGGTAGCCACTACAGTGGATCACCTGGGCCAGAAGTTCACAGGTGGACAGAGAAGGTAAAAATATCAATCCACACATATTCCAGAAGCCCTTTAGTCCTATATACACAGTCAGAGAAAGGAAGGTTGTGATATCTTTCCAGAGAGATAAGGCACACACATTGACATAAATAAAGTTTGTATGTTTTTGTGTTGTTGTTTTCCTGTTCTTTCGCTTTACAACCCTGTTAAAAAATGAATGAAGACTTTTATCTGTGTGGTATGAGAGAAAAGATTTAGACAGAGGTCACACCTGGACCAAACAGCACAAGATTTTTGAACAGGTGTGTGTTCACAAATGATAACCTAGTTGTGTTTCCCTGTGATGTTAACTTATGTTCTCCATTGCCCACTCTTTAGGTATCAAGATTACACCTGGTAAGAAGCATTTTTGGTTAAAATGTTGTCATGCCCATATAGAGAAAAAAATAGTAATGGAATCAGATGATTCTGTATCTGTTGTAGCTGATTAAAAAAATTGCTGAGTTTTTACTCGATCATGGATCCTGTAAGTAAATCTGTTGCCAGACTGTGCATAGTGCCAAAAGCCTAGATTCCTCTGTAACTGCTGTGTCCATGGTCAGATTTGTGCAAGAATTTTCTAAAAAGAGCCTGTTCAATGTTCATGTTTTCACTGAATAGCCAATATGCAAGTAACTAAGGAACATGATGTGAATGCGGTTTTGCTCTCACAACAGTGCCATAAAGTACATGCATTGCACTGATGACACTGTTGTCAATACACCTTGTTGGCAAGGCTGATGCACAGCAAACGGTGTTACTGCTGAAGTCAGTTCATAAATATAATTCTTTCATTAAAGAGTCCTTCAAAAACATTTTACTGCAAATTGTACCCAGTGGGTCAGAAAAAAATGAAAAAATGACCACAGTGGTATTAGCAAGTTCCTATAGAGAGAATTTCATTTGTAAACCAAACAGTTTTGGGTTGTCCTGCTTTATAACACATTGTTTAAGTGTATAAGTTACTCATTCACATTACTGGCTTTTTGAAAGTAACCTGTTTTTAGTCCAGTGTTTACTAGACCTATATTTGACATGGGTAGATTGTCTAGGTATTTTTGATGACTTATTTTTGAATTTTTTTATGTTTTTTTTTTTTATTTGTCCAAAAAAAGTAACAAAATCTGTGATTGATTTACTAGTACACAATCCCCTCACTTTTATTGTTAAAGTTAAGTATCTACACCATGTCCTGGTTCTTCCACTGTCGTGTTTCCCCACTGCCTGGCTTGTTGGCCAGCTTGATGTTTTGGCAGTCCTTGAAATCATTGAGCTACCTCTCCAGTGACTTTCTTGCAGGGTGGTTGGACTCCAACTCAACTAACTCATGTGGGCTGGAAAGCACAATAAGAAATACTGTTGCTAACTGCTCTCCAAGACTCCAAAACTTGCTTGAGAAACAGCTGGTTATTGCTTCATTGTTTATTTGTAACAAAGCAGGCCAACTTATATGTACAGTAGAAGGGAACATCTTGTACATGGTTTCATTTAATCATTCTTTTAAGAATAGTTATGTGAGGTTGCCAGTTTAGCTCAGTGGGTGAGCAGGCAACCACATGCCGCATGGCCAGAGTGCAGCAGCCCGGGTTTAAGTCCGACCCACAGCCCTTTGCTGCGTGTCTTCCCCCTCTCTCTCTCTGCTTTTCTGTCTACACTGATACCCTATCCAATAAAGGCAAAAAATGCCAAAAAAATAATCTTTAAAAAAAAAAGAACACTTATGCATGCCTTCTTTCACATGCAACTATGAGCAGTACGCATGAAAGGTAGCAAATCATTTATTTTTAATCTATGGAAGACCTAAAAATTGCACTTCTTTGTTGACCTTGAGTGTGTCTAAACATGATTTGCCATAAGGCCTCTGCTTTTAACTTTATTTTCTTTGATTTGAAGAATGCATTGTTTAGATCTCTGTGTTCAAACCAGTGTAGCAGCACACTCCCTCTACCTTGTAACCTCCACAGGTAAGACCAGCATTTCTTTTAGCGAGGACACACTTCATTCTCAGAAAGAAGGAACGCTCCATCTCATATTCTGCAGAGACATAAAAACACGCAAAAACTCAAGTCATTTATGCTGCATAGTGAGTCTGTGTCATACACAGAATGATGTACCTAGGTGGCTGATTACCTTGAACAAAGTGGGAGTGGTAAGGCTGGTGCGCTGTGAGGACGGCTGTCATTTCATCATGGTCTGCTGGGTGGATGTATTCATAGATGCTATTCCCTGTCAACTCTACCTGTTGAAATGAACATTCAGCTCACAACTATGACATATTAGGCCAGAGAAGGAGGCCCCATTAGGTTTGTCAAACCAACCTGCGACAGGCCCAAGTGGACTGATGCAGTTTCTGATATGTACATGATTTTTCCATCTGGAGCAACCACAAAAATGAAGCCATCTAATGTCTGAAAGAAATGGTACAGTGTAGAAACAGTGTTATTACATAAGTTACAAAGATATATTTTTTTTAATTACATCAGTGTTATCATCTTAATAAAATTCAGTTTCTATGGAAAATATGTATATGCACATTTTAGTCTTATTAAACCCTCCACAGTGCTACCAACAGATTCAACATTGTGACAAACTAATACTTTGAAGAAAGAAAGGCATTAAAAGCATGTAGACTGTACTTTGAAGAAAAAGTCATATTAAACCAGGGGTCTCAAATTCTGTTTCACTAAGGGTCACAGTGAGAACTAAGAATCACATAGATGGCCAATTAACAGATCTGTGATCATGTACTTAATAGCCTAAGAAACTAAAATCTGAAAATAAATTATGCAGTTTCACAGAAAATCCCAGACTCAGCTATTTCTTTTCTTTTGATGAGACTTGACTTCAAATCAATTTAAGTCTTAAAACACATTTTCTTGTACTTGCATTCCTCTTTTCAGTTCAGTTTTCTGCCTTTGTTTGCTGTCTGTGGCTTCATATCTCTGCTGGTGTGCAGATTTCAACATCATGACACAAATTATACTCCTTAGAAACAAAATTTGCTTCATGGAAGAAGGAAACACAGGCCTTCCTTTACACTCACAAAAAAGGTTTTCAGTCCCTCACTGCTCTTGAAATTCTGCCTTCTGAATCTGTTTTTGTTTTAGTCTGTGTTAGCTTGGAAGCAGAGGTGTACCTGTGTGTTTGGTTTGACTGAACCTAAAGGGATATGTGGTCCAGATTCAAATTGGTGACTAGCGTGCTTTGAATTCTACACATGTATATTAAACCCTCAGCATCATAAGGTCCATCCAGCTCAAACTGATGCAGTGTAATGATAATCAATATACCTGTTGACTTTGTGTTAAAATGCTTTTAGAGAAGTATTGATTCTACTGTATGGTCATGATGGAAGCTGTTGTTTACTGCTTTTGGAAAGCCATTCCTTATATTATTATTATACATTTGCAATTGCTGAGTTGTTTACAATATTTTCTCCATTAAATTCTGCTTAGCAAAGTGAAGTTTACCAAATAACCTAGCAAATAAGTATATGGCCAGCACTGGTCAGCATACACCTCTCTCTCTTATAAAGTAGTAATCCTATGTTGTCATTATGGCACAGAGCTGTGACTGGCACGCCTGATCGAGGCTAGCTAACCTCTGCTTCTTTCAAGGCAGCCTGCAGCCATGCAGCCCAACTCCATTGTATTGCTGCTGATGTGAGAGGGGCTGCAGGCTCTGTGCGTGACCAGGAATGTGTTCAGCTCATTTCACTCTGAAAGCAAAAGAATGAAGGCAGCAGGAGGCATATGGCAGCAGCTACTAAACCACCAACCAAGTCTATACAGTCAGGCTGAATAACAATAATAATAATAATAATAATAATAATAATAATAATAATAATAATAATAATAATAATAATGATAATTTTCACCTTTGAAGTACACATGCAGTTGCTTTTAAAGTGTTAGTACTGGTGACAGCAGTGAGTAGCTACCTGTAAGAGATGGGAGCCTAAATCCTGGCTGAGTCCATCCAGAGAACTGCTGCGGCTAACATGACCCCAGGACTCCCCCAGGCCTGCAAAACAAGTCAACACAGAAAGGAAAAAATACAACTACAAGAAATATTTCCTGTTTTAAACTGGAAACCAAGTACTTTGGCCTTTGTGCCCTATAACTAACACAGCTCATCATAGTTTTAGCAGTAGTAGTAGTATGGTAATACTGGTAACAATAAAATCTAATATCATCCTTCAGCTAGGCTGTATGCTCTGGACTTCAATTTTGTTCCTCTGAGATGAATTCGGACTGCAGAGGCTCATTTAACTGCAGCTTTCAACATCAGAAACAGAAAATCAATCCGGTTTAAAGTCAAAGTGTTAAGCCTAGAGTTTGTGGCCTATAGCTCTAAAAATACAGCGAACCTAAAAATAAGTGTATGACATGTAGGAACGGGAAAATGTTTCCACGAACCCCTCACAACAGAAGCAAAAACAGACAGAAGCGGGCCAACGGGAGCCTGCAAGCAGCAGCGGAGCGCATTTAAATGCAAATCCCGCTCTGCAGAGTAAACAGGCGGCGTGCAGCGATCAGAGCGCACCGCCGCTTCATGTGGAGCCAATATGGACTTCACGTTTGCATAACAAGACACAATCAAATTACCCCCCAAATACCCAAGTGCCAGAAAGGGAAATATCAACTTCCACTCCATAAGAAATACATTGAAAAGATAGCTTTATAATGACTTACTGCAGCATTTCAGAGTTCATGTTCAACCAAAAGCAATAACAAAGACGCCCGCTGTCTAGTCATTAAACATATGGACGGACACTGCTCCGGTGACTTGACGGTTGGCAGAGCGGCTTTTCATCCCATTATTTACGGCGGTTTAGAAAACAAAAACAATAACAAAAGCATTAATAATCATTTTTCGGAAGGACCAGACACAATAGGCCTACCTCCAGATCCGAAGAAACCAAATGAAATGTTTACGGACTTCTTTAAAATACATTTTAACATACAGGTTCGTGACTAGTGATTCGCTTCGACACGTCGTAAAAATGGAAGAAATGTGAGGACATTTGTACGGGAAGCCACTGTAACAACGCAGTTAAACGTCAGTGCACACAAAAGGCAACAAGTGTTTCACCGTGATCCGAACGAACACCGAGGCACAAACTCCACAGCAACCCGGTCTGTTAACCAGGCCTGTCCGCATGGGATTATTATTATATATAGTGTACCCTGTGAAGAAAACTGCGAATCTGAATCAAATTTGTCTGAGGACCCAAAGTTAAGTGAAGTGAGCAGCCTCTGCTCATTAGTTTCATTCTGCTTACTGATTTTGTTTTCACTCACTATTTTATTATTATTATTATTATTATTATTATTATTATTATTTTTACAATTCATTCGTTTTTAAGCTGAACGTGGTGCTTTGCCAGAGAGTAGGGTATTTTTCATTATTAGAGTGGTGCCTCCCAATCGTTTTGTTGGCTGGCTTTGAAATAAAAAAAAGAAAGAAAGAAAGAAAAAAGAAAAAGGCAGATTGAACGGCAACAACAGGCTACCCGACATTATGAAGACGTAATAACAAAGACATTCAACCATGCGATTTTCCCCCAAAACAAAACGAAACAAAGAATATATACATATATATATATATATATATACATATATATACATATACAGCTTATACATCTTTATTTATTTTTTATGTATGTGACTTCCTACCGCGGTTTGGGTACTCTGTCTGTTTTAATACTGATAATCTATATTTTATAAATAAAAAGTATTAAAAATCGAATTAAGCAAAAGAAAATTAATTACATTAAAAAAGAATACTATTATATGAAATTAAAATATATAAGCATCACACATTGAGGATATTAAAATAGTTACCTTTACGGAAAATAATTTCATGTTACGCATTTCAACAATTAAACAGTCAGAAACAAATATTTTAACCCTCAAAACAAGCCCAACATGATTTTACTTTAGTGCCACAATTACCGAATGGCAATAAGAGTGATAACAAGGACGCGCTTATAGAGTGTTGGTAGCAGTGCATTAATCTTTCATGTTAAATCAGCCAATTAGAGTCGAGTAAACAAACAAACAACAAAACTCTATATGGAATAATAAACGACTGTAGTCTTTACAATAAAAATGAGTCCTGGAGTTCAGGATCTCATTTAGAACTACAGACATGCGCAAAAACGTTTTTAAATAATATAATCAATAATATGAACGCTGGGTCACATGTTGAAGAGCATGGGAGGTTTTTTTTTTATACAGTACTTTTAATACTTTTATTTGATGGTTTCTTCTTTTTGAAGCCATACAAAAGCTAATTAAATGGAAACAGTTAAATTAAGTAATATAAAAAAACAACAAAACCAATTCATTTCCTTTAGCAAAGACAGAGTAAATATGAAGAGTAGTGATATTTATGGCACCATAAAATCCGTCACTTCTCTCCAGTTCAGTGGAGAGAAGTGAGCAGGTATCGATGTTGTGTGGTGCCATGTAATTTAACTCAGGATGGATAAGATAGCTGAGGTCAAAGGTTATGCTATAACTTTCAGTGCCCATAAAAGTGACCCCTTCAAGTCACATAAAAAATTAGTAAATAAGTCAAATAAATAAAAATGAAAAAGAAACCACTTCTAGCCTTTCTTCTTCAGATTCGTGCTAAAGCCCTTTCAAATGGGCTTCATCCAGGTGGAGTGTATGTGGGAGTCCTCTGAGTAAAAACAGGGAGTGGAGAAGCCTGGGTGAAGAGGTCTGCCCTTTAAAGCAGCACAGGTCATTTAATGTGGAGAACAGAAGAGTAACAGCCTGCCGCCGGCTCTGTCCCTTCAATTACTTAGAGCTTGCAGGCGTGCTCATGTTTGCCACACATGTGAAACAGTACTGGGCGGCAGGCAGACATCTTCCACATATGCAGGATATGCAGAATGGAGGTGACTGTGCCTGACGGTCCCTGACAGCAATGCTTTTGGTGTTATTCATGCAACACGCAGCCATGTGCTGTGTATGTGGCCTTAGAAATACTGAGACCTCAACTCAACACAATAGGCTTTGGAAGGGTGAGTGTTAAGATTAAGTGTAGCTACCCTCACTGAAAGATCTGGCTCTGTTATACTGTGGGGGACATTTTCATGATATGGTTTGAGTCCACTTGTTGCACTACAGGACAGGGTCTGGAAATGAATACAAAGTAGTTCTGAGTGATCACCTCTATCCTGTTGAGGTATTTCTAATCTGATTGGAATGTATTCTTCCTCCACCCATAGGGCACAAGGGCTGATTGAGTGGTTTGATGGGACTCACATGCTGATGTCTTCACAAGCACCAGATCTCAACCAGACTGAACACCTTATGAGATTTTTGATCAGTGTGTTAGACAGCACTCTATACCACCACCATCAAAGCCAAATGAGGGAATGAGTTTTGGAAGAATGATGTTCATCCCTCCAGCAGAGTTCCAGGAACTTGGAGAATCAGTGTCAAGCTGCACTGACCTGGCAGAAATCGTGGGATCAACACTTCACACAGTTTATATTGTTTTGGGGTTTTTTTCCTTTAAATTTGTCACCCAACCTCATAAAGTTACCAACAGTCCTTAATTAGATTACAGTCCCGAGTGCTGGTCTGGATTTTTGCTTTAAATACATTCCACTTAGATAATCATGCCTCTTTCCTCTCTTCTGACAGTGATTCTGTTTATGTTTATAATCAATAAAGTGTAATTTTCCAGCAAATGTGATCATGATCATGGGAGCAGTTCAAAGCACAGTCCAACTGGATGTCATTTTACAGTATGTGAATCCAGTGACGTGCTTGCCTTTCAGTTTGTAACAAACCGACGATTTCCATGTTTAGTTTGGTCCCCCCAGATTCTTCATCACTGCACCTTTATCGCACGTCACGGCATGATTTACTGTTACAAGGAGGTCCATATGTTGAAGGATCGGATGTGTATATCATACTAATAACCACGGCTCTGCAGCAGTCAGGCAGGATGGAGGCTCATCAGGCTGATCTGCTGCCAGGGGCCGCGGGGGATCCCAGAGAGAAACAACATCACTGTGTTCGCAAAGGACAGACACGGGAATCTTCATTTGCTGACTACTTTCATTTCGACTAAATGCGATTTTTTTGTTTGTTTGTTTGTTTGTTTTTGTTTGTTTTTTGATGAGAATATATAAAAGTCATCACCATTAGAATTCCTTGAAACTCAAATGAAAGACTTTTAATAAACTGGTCGGTTTCAAGGCGCCACGAATATATGCAATACATCAAATACACGATTAAAATGCGCTCACAAGCCTCGAGGCCCTGTTTAACCATCGCGATATTTTCAGTCATTTTCAGACGTACAGCATAGTGAAAAAAATAAATAAATAAAAATAAATAAAATATATAGGTATATATATATATATATATATATATATATATATAGTTTTAGTATAATTAATAATTTATTATATTGTATTTTTCTGGCACATGTTTAAAAACGCAGAATTTTAACACAGGAAAAAAAGCTATATTCTGCCGATTTGAAAAGACTATGCAGAAAGTGAAATTTACTTTTCAAAACGGACATAAAAAAAATAACAGTTTTATTTTATAAAAAATCTATTAGAACTGAAAATATTAAATAAAAAATACATATACACAAAGAAAAAACGCAAACGCCACACCGCCAAAAACGAAATGTTCTTATAAATATATTTATATTCTTACTAGTTCTTGTAGTCCACATTTGTTAAATGTTTAAAAACAATAATTATAATGTAAAGCAATAAAAAGATGACTGCTTGACGCGTTTATTTCTAATATATTTGTATATTAAACAAATCTATGTCATTGTATAATTACAATTGTATTTATCGTATTGTTAAATTGTCATTTTTAAAAAGTGTTTTTTCACCTCATCAGTACTGAGAGGCAGCCCACCTACCTTCAGGAAAAACCACTCTCATCTTCAGGTAGCTCGTTGTCAGCCGGATGATCGAGGCTTTATCCAGCTGGGAGGTGATGGCGGAGGGAAGCGGCAGGAGTTTGGCCAGTTCATAAAACTCACTATTTTCCTTTTCCCGCCGTGTCCGGGCCGCATTTTTAGACTTCTCCTTCATGTTTTCTTTCTCCTGTGTTTGTGACCGACCACTAGTCCACTCTGCTCTGTGAGTTAGGCTGCGGTCAGTATGTATCCAGGTGTCTCATAGCGCTCTCATGTCGACAATTATCAAAGCACAATTCTCCTTCCGCGCGGCCTAAAATTCACAGCTGCAGCTGGCGCGTGAACTCGCTCCCATATTTCCAGGTGTTTCTGGAGCTGACAGGACGCGGCTTATTCCAGGATGTGTGAGGATTAAAGTTGGGTTTTGGTCAGCCAAGCAGAAAGCTCAGACTTGGACTCATCATACCTGTGGTTAAACTTCGGAGCCGCTGGAGACAGAAGGCCCTCTGCAGAAAGAATTGATTTTACTGGCATTAATCTATCGCCCGTGTCTGTCTATAGAACAGCTTCCCGACTCGTTAGAAAACACAGAACTAGTATGGACTGTAATTTGGATCATTTCCACAAATGTAGTGGCTGCATTTGAAGTCCCATTTAACAACAAGTCTATACTATATGATTTCTTCGCTTACCTCAGCGCGGATAAAACCGTCAGTTTTCTAACGTTGGGTTTGACAGTGTCTAGCCAGAGTCTCCAGAAAAGCCCCTCACGCGTATATCTTCCATCCTGTGTGATTTTTCTGGACAGTTGGCAGCGTATCCAGATCCTCCTCTGTGCGGCAGGCATGAAGACCTGCTCCTATTGGACGATTGGATAATCTGTTCGCATATCTATTGGTTAGTCTATATATCGACGCGCTTCAGGAGGAAGTGAGATTGGCTATTGAACATGTTCACCTCCAGCCTAAGGTGGACTGAATGATCGTTAGAACGTGGGCATTCCTCGTTCACTTTCCTGTAGTTGAAAACGTTATACAGAGCTCCTTTAGGAACATAGTCGTTAACGATTTGTTATCTAATAAAAACGATACATTTTAGAAGAAAATGCCTTTAAAGTCATTTAACAACAGCAGTGAGCGCTTCTTGTTTAGTCGGCAAACATCTTTTCCTTTGGCTTTCCATCCTATTATATTCAGTTTATTTATTTATTTGTTCTTACTGCTACAAGCCACAGCCAACAAAACAGGGTATTTTAATATTCGCCCCCTAAGGTCTACATGCCGATTTCAGGGATTTCGAATCATGATCCATCAAGAGGAGCGCTTGTTATTAAAAATGAGCAGAAATTTAATTGCGATGATTTGTAAATTGTGGAAGCAGAGTCATTTAAGCTCAGCAGAGAAGATCATCTCCAGGACACAGAGCCGCTGTAATGTGGTGTAGAGATAGGCTGACTGACTTTACTGACTTGGCTATACGGTGGCGTCCTGTATGTCTGTAGGCACGAATGAAATAAACAATTTAAAGGGAAATATCCAGCCCGTCTTTATTCTCGAAGAAGCTGTTCAGTTTGTCAGCTGATACTCCCACCGTGGTTGTAAAAAGGAAATAAGCTATGGAAGAATCACACACACGGGTTTTTCTTTAACTTTTCCACATTGTAGTAAATTAAGGTTCATTTTCATTTTCAAGGCAGCATGATAAGAGGGGCACCTCAATTCAACTTTATCTATAGTCAGTTTTGTGTAATATATTGCGATATTTACATATTAGAGCTATTTGTAATATTTTGTAATTTGTAATATATAGTATTATTTAATATTGGTATTTTAACTTGTTAATTACTGTTCTTACTGTCCTGGAGCAGCTGTGACCACATCATTTCCAAGTATTCTGATTCTGATTCTGAAACATTTTTTGAAAACTTTATAGGCCAACTCTGTAGGCTATTTCCTGTTCCATAAATGGGCACATCATCACCTCCCCGAGCAGAAACAAACAGCGTGTCCACATTTTCCTTTTTTAAACTGTCCATTCTTCACAAGTCACCAGAATACTTCACCACATTACACAAAGAGTTAAATCCTTCTGATGCTGTTGGAAAGCAAGCTTAAATTCTACTGACTATCCTTTTCCCAAACGGGAGTGGGTGATGAGAGTGGGCACACACCACCCTGCCTCTCTTCCCATGTATGTTTGTATGTATGTTTGTGTGTGTTGGAGCCCGTGCAGCCGCTCGGTAATGGGATCCAGCCTGCGGTGAGAAAATCATCCAGGATGCTGGAGGCGCACGAAATGGTTGACGCTGGTTTAACCTTCGCTTCAACTCCAAATTTACTGGTAATTAGACTGCGTGTGTGGGAAATATGATGAGCGAAAATCCATATGATTAAGTCTCAGCCAGGACAGAGAGCGCAAAAATGCAGGCATAACAACAAGCAGATTATTGTGAAAAGATCAGAGGGGTGTACTACGAAGCGAGATTAATGGCTTAGAGAGCTATGTCGAGCTTAAAATCAGAGTTTTCTGTGTCGCGAAAGTGACTCTCTTTTTACCTAAGTCACCGTGGTAACTCATGCTGAACACTAACTGGTCGTGAGCAGGTTGTGTTCCGGGTTTTGGGTTAAAATCAGCTGGAAGTGCCACGTTTTTACCGATTCTTTTATTTACAGCATGTTTTAAGAGTAATATAGACGCTCTGCTGGGGGAATACGTGTGAATGTGCAAGTTGTTCAGCCGTACCTAACTAAAACCACTGAATGAAGCGCAAACTATGCGTCACATTGTTCCAGGAATGTGCTTATATTAATCTGGTGATGCAGAAAATGTATATGTTGTTAAACCTTAATTCTAATCTGCTGTTGGAATTACAGCTACTAGAACACAGAACACACACCGAGAGTACCTATTCAATCAATACAATTACGTTCACTCTGCTGACAAACTCAAGTGTTTCCACGTGTCCCCATTATTAGGGTATGCGACAGTTAACTTTAATGTTTAAATGTATCCAATTTAAAGTTTCAGAGCTCTAATGTGCAGTTTTCAAATAAACATGCTTTCATTTTAACATTAAAATCTTTGTTCCATTTACCAGCCTTCTTATGTATTTCTTTCATCTATTCAGTATTTAGTACCTACTCTCTATATTTTTGTATGCTTAATAAATGGACTGAATTCCCTGTTCTTCTGCTGCTATGACAAGTCAACAGGTCTACTGTATAGGTGTAGTTATGGTGATGCTTTTAATGGGTGTGTAGCACATCTTGCTTTAATGCAAGAGACTAAAATTTGCCTTTGTGTCTCAGGTGTAAAATTTACAGGCTACACACTGAAGTCTTTTAGTTGTTTTGTACTCAAATCAGTGAATCAGTGGTGGACTGAGATTGTTTTTATTTATACAGTTTATTCATTTAAACTATTTACTGCTTTGTTTCTCACTCTTACCCACCATCAGCTGCGTCTCAACTCTTGCTTCATGCTCATTAGTTCAGCACTACTGCAGTGGCAGCCTTCTCCATGTTTTATTAAATTCAAGCACAAGGTGAATTTTCATGTTTTTCTAACATCTTATAGCTTAATTTAATAATTCTAAATACAGTTACTGTTTTACAGTATATGTATGCTATTTGGATATATACTGCAAATAGTTATTTTAGTTCTTGTTACATTAGATGTTATTGTACTATAAACCACAATTATGGTTACTGAGAACTGAGAAAAAGGAAAAAGTTTCAAAATGTATGACCAACCCAGGGGTTTGTAATGAAAGCAATGCAATTACAATTTCAAGGCATTCAAAAACATTTTATTCATAACTGTTCAAAACTTGAAAATACTAGATTTTAATTCAAGTATCTTCAAGGATTTCCAGCACATTTTTGCTCACCAGGTAATATAATATCTATAGGCAACATGGAAGTGGTCAAAATGGCCCTAGCTTTCAGAGATGGATGACACTGCAGAAAGAATCAGGAACTGGTTTCATCAGTGAAATGATTCTTCTGTTTTGAATGTGATTTATACATTCAAAGGATTTGGCAGCAACAGTCAAATCCACTGATAAACATTTCACATTTCTGGTCTTGTAAGCATGAATTCATCCCACTTTAAAGCAGTTTTAGGTTCAGAGAGGTGCACTCTGCACACTTTTTCTGCTACCTCAGTGACTGAAGCATGGGATTTTAAGCTAAGGATACTCCTGACGAACCGAGGAAGATTTCTAAGGAGGAGTTTGGTTTTGACAGTTTGGTAGTTTCGAGCTCCTGGGTTGGAAGGAAGCTTTTTTCACACATCTAAACTGAAACCATTTGATCAGAATAAACTGATTCTGCTGGCTTTTTCCTGTTTGACACAGTGACATTTCTGTTTTAATTAACATCTGATCCAAAACAACAAAGGAATATATATATATATATTTTCACAAATATTCTGCTCTTCACAGAAATAAGATTAAACATTAACTGCTATTCCACCAGAAGGCAACAGTGGGTGCTATAAGTTACTTAGTTCATGAATATGGGAATGTGGTTTTTTTCCCTGTCTTTTTAAAGAAAAAAAATGTCCTGTTCTTTTTTTTTAACACTGCATTTCCAGATCTATACATGGATGTGAGATAAACAGTATTTAGAGCAATACTGAGGGCAGAGAAATGGTGCTCTATTATACTCTTGTTGAGATGAGCTCTAAAGCATGGCCACAATTAATACATATTTAAATATATTTTCATGACACAATGTCCATTATGTTTACAAATGTTTACAGTCTTCTGCAGACTGTCCAATGACATCAGCAAGTGTGGCTTAGAGTTTGAATGCACTGACAGAGTGTGGTGAACTTTACAGATTATACCACCAACATATTTGCATACATGTAGCACACTGTCACATGTCACTGTTAGATATTGACTGGAACACATTTTTTGAGCAAATGCTGTAGAGCCCAGTTTGCAAGTGAAGAAGCTCTGTCCCATTTTATAGCTGTGGAACCTTTTTCCCCAAACACAGTTGCTTTAGATGAGGTTGGGTGACAAGACATGCAACCTTGTTTGTCTTCAGTGACGTGCTTTTGTACAATTTTTAGATAACAAGGACTCATCCTATTCTCTACATTCAGGCAAAAGTAAGCTTAATTTCACAGCTGCACACTGAATTAAATACCTGGTGTTGGAAAGTTTGTCACGTGTGTACATCAGCAATGGTAGCAAAGATTTTTGCAAGGTTCCATATCTGTTGTCACATCACTGAGTGAAAGTGCAGCCATAAGTCCAAAAGACAAAAAGTTCCAGCCAATCAAGAACAGTGCAGCAGCAGGTTGTTACTGGATGTGGTTTCAATTTAAATGTGAGTTAAATTAATGAAAACATAAAATACAAGAAGTTAATTTTTTTTCCACTTTTAAAAAACTACAAGTGAACTGTCCATACCACCAATTCCACACTTATATTAATTAATCAGAAAAATCCTAAGAAAATGAAGCACACATGTAGCTTTTTCAGCAGCCTTAACTGACAAGAATGGAATATGGTTACAATGTATAAGAAAGAAATGATGTCACTGCCATGGTTAGAATGTAGTAACCGAAGTAGACAGAAAACTGGTGATTGGAACTTGAACATGACAGATGTCAATGATCTGATCATCCTCTGATCACTGAACACATTCTTAGAAGGGTTATGGTGCTGCTACAGAGGACAGATGCGTTTTTGTACTTCTGCTTCTCAGCTGAGGGACACATCAGATATTGAATGTGAGACCTCAGTGTTGACTTGTGCAGCAATGCTGGCAGGTGTTACATTCAGGTGAATGTCATACTGTTGGTCCAGACCCAGGTAGCTGTCACTGATCAGGTACAGGGTGTAAATACACCTGAAAGCAGAAAAACAGAAGGTCTGAAGATCAACTGTGTGAGCAAGAGAGAGGAAACAGAAAATGTACTGGGTGTTGTTGGGGTTGATTCTTTTACCTCTGGTAATGAGATATTACATAATCTTTTTGTTTTCAAATTTCCCTCATAAAGTGAAGTTCTCACACTGTGATGTAAAAGGCCAGTTAGCTGGCACACAGGAAACGATTAACAGTGAGCTGCTAGACTGACTCAATTCACACAGTGTAATTTCCATTTTACTACTGCTAATGTCTTCCACAGTCCGTGCTGCTCCCTGAGAACTGATCAGAATGACTGTTTCATCATGTCTACAAACTGTAGGGACCATGTTACAACCTACAGCCATGTCATAAACTGCTACATAAATGTGACAATATTTAATGATAAACCTGTAACAGTTATGTTCTGCTGCTAATTTAAAGTGCCTGTCAGACTAATGAGTTCAGTTTGTTGGAGATTAAACTACAGGTGTCACTCGCTATGTGTGACTGTCTTCTTACTTTCCGGTCTTTTCTGGGGTGTAGAAGGCCATGGACACAGCTGTCTGGTTGCGCACGTATCCGACCCGTTTCACAGCCAGCAGCTCCCTGCGATCTACCTCCCCCAGAATGAGGAACCAGCCCTCATCCTTCACCTTTGGGAACCTGGGAGCTTGGGCCTTATTGTCCTGCTTCCTCTGAAATGAAAGACACATTGTTCAGTCCCATTGTGCTCCACAGGATAACAGAATGTTTATTCGATTAGGACACCTGAGCAGAGGGGAATCTCTCTGAACAACAAGCTCTCAGGTAAACTGAGAGACTGGGATCTGTTTTTAAAGACAGGCCCATGAAACCTCTCTAACCTGAGAATAGACAGATAATACAAAGAAATACATGATACATTTTCAAAGAAAAGCATGTGCCAGTGTGATTGCTGATACATTAATATAACCGTTTTAAAATGCTAACTATGAGAAAGTAGTTTCACATTTTTTTCTAGCTCATTTTATTTGCAGCTTGGATCGCCACATTCATGTAAAGGAGAAACCTGTGCAGACGTCCAGATTTTTGGAATTTTACCTGTTGCAAGTGATAGATTAAACTGAAGATTAGAATGAATTGCTAATATTGAAATAGGGGCTGCCTCAACTTAGCAGTTAGGAAAATACTTGCATATGGTACATTCTTAAATGTTTTACATGACATTACTCATAGGCATGCTGCCACCTCTATACTTTGTTATCTAGACTCTGTGTATAACAGTTCTTTATATTTTATACCAAATTCACTGTCCAGTACACATCACTGTATGATCTGGTTTCTTGACCTCCATTAAGCCTAAGGAGGCAGCAGCACTGGCATATTTTTATATTTAAAGCTGGGTACTGGGTAAAGTCCTTTTGTATCGGTGTAATTTCCTTTCACTTAAAAACAGCTATTAGGATTTTCTTAGAAATTGCTAGAACAGCGTTCTTCTATTTTGTGTCTTGGTTGTGGAATAACCCTCATGTTTTTGGTCTCCCTCGTAGAGTACAGAGCTCTTATAAGGAATTTTGAACTGAAGAGTGCAACTGCTTTTACTAAGCTGGACTTTGTATTAGGTTTCTTGTTTGTTCTAATTTGTTTTATTTTTGTCCCGTGACTGTTTCAGTTATGCTCGATTTTTAACTCTCCTAACCTCGCTATGGTGTGATTTCTTTTCCTGGTCTCCTCTGAATAAGACGGGAGTTTAAATGGAGGTTTAACATGAGAAGTTGGGTGTATTTCACATACAACATTTCTTACAAAGCTAATGAACGAAAAATTAAACCTTTCTACTACAACCTATATAACCCAATCATAAATACTGAATAAACTACAGTGAAGAAAGAAGTAGAAAGCACCAGTTCAAATGTTCAGGAAAGCAGTGTGCGGAACAACCTGATCCAAACTGTACTTTTACTTTTTAAAACTTACAGCCATGAGCAAGAAGTAATTTCATTCAATTATATGAAATCAAAGTTTGGAGACAAATACTGATAAAATGCCAAAAATGAGCATTTATTAACTTTAGCATCAAGCTGAAAGCACCATTAAGCCTGGCCATCCACCAGAGTCTACAGGTGATAGAGGGATCGAGACAGCACTGCTGACATGTCAGAGGGAGAGATGGGAAATTCAAAATAATGCATAATGACAGCTGAGTCTGATCAATGTTGAGCTAAGCCTGAAAAAGTAGTGTACAGACAGAGGAAAGTAAACCATGTGGGGTGTGACTCTCAAACCAACATAAATGACATTTTTGTTTGCATTCACAGTCAGCATGCAAATATCTGACCTGGTTCAATATCAGTGTGTTTGGAATATTTCATTTCACTTAATTCACTTCATTATTCAGTGGGCATAGGTTGTACAGAAAATGGAAAACACATATGAAATACAGAGCTAAAATGTAAACTTCAATATTTTTTTATTTGTTGCAAAACATATTGTCATCATAGAAATGTACAATGTGATCAATGCACATATCATCATGCGGGCCTAGTTTGCTGATGTCTGCAGGTTTGGGATGAGCATTACATTCCCATCTATCTGTTGCATGTGAGGCAAGAACATTAAATATTAAATAAAGTAATCCCCCTCCTTACCTGAGCCCATGATTTTGTTTCCACCAACCTCTGAGGTAAACCTCTGACTCCTCAGCTGCTAAATGAGCCACTGTGTTCACCAGCTACTTTCTAGCTGGGAGCTTTTGCCCTGACAACAGCTGCAGGCTGGAGGAAAAATATTGTGCACTGGGCATACTGACCCTTTGCTGGCCCAGAATGATGCGTCTCAGCAACACCTGCAGAACATACTCCTGGTCAGCATGGACATCCAACCAGCTGCTCTTCTCTCTTAGGTTAGCTCCTGCTGCAGGGAGGGGATGTTCTGACTGCTCCTGGTTCTCCTCCCACCAGCCCTTCATGCTCATCTCAACTTCCAGCACTGGGAGATGGCTCAGGAAAGACCATGCCTGATGGAGATAAAATGAATTAGGAAGGAATGAGGAAGAACACTGCCTTTCATATCATGTTGGATTTACTATAAACACAAGCTGCTTGTACACTATATAGGACCATTTCATCCATTCATTTTCTTCCGCTTATCCAATTCAGGGTCACAGGGGGACTGGAGCCTATCCCAGGTGGAATAGGGCAAGAGGCAGGGTCTGTCGCAGGGCTAACACAGAGAGACAGACAACTATTCAGACTCACATTCACACCTATGGGCAATTTAGATTCACCAATTAACCTAATCCCTCTAACTGTATGTCTTTGGACTGTGGGAGGAAGCCGGAGTAAAAGGAGAGCACCCACGCAAATACAGGCTGAACATGCAAACTTGCTCCCACTGTTCTGCCCTAATATATAGGACACTATCAAAATAATAAAGTGGGTCCCAAATTCTGTACCACTTTATCAGAGCTAATGGACAGATTATTCAGATCCACTCAAGTGTTAGACATACTGACATTACCAGACTGGATATGATTTGCAGTGGGGCTGGGTTACGCTGATTACAGTTTCTAGGAACCTGTGAAGAAGTTGACATTGTTTCTCACAGATTTCGACTGTATTTGTTTTGTAGTGGGGGAGTACGTGTTTGTATGCGAGCATGCTTTCTTAAATGAATTATTAGACAATACTGTTTACAGGGTTTGTTTCTACAAATATTTTATTTGCAAAGTACTTTATGACAAATAACTCAGCAATATAATCAACCAATTTCTGCTCTACTGTCTTAGACTGCAGCAGGTGACTGTAGCCTATGTCTTTGGCATAATGGCTACTGAACTCATTCTCCAGCTGCTACAGGTTTTGTTTGGTGATGGTACATGTTGGAGTACATCCAACCAAGGGATGAAAACTTCTCTGAAAAAGCAGATGAATAACAGAGGACTGCCATAATAGTAAGCTGCTCGACAAGTTAGGCTGGTGAAAATAAAAATTAAATGGGCTGGGGCTTGATGGTTGACAGCAGCTGAACTTTCAAGAGTGTGAGGAGTTGCTCTTTTATTATACTAAATTCATCAAGGATCCCATTGTTCTCAGACAGATAAAGACATTAAAAAAACATTTTTTTCTGCATCCAATCTGCTGGTTTACAGCCAGAAGGCTCTGGTTTGAACCTGCTGGTTGGCTGGGGCCTTTCTGTGTGCAGTGTGCATGTTCTCCCTGTGCCTGTGAGAGTTTCCTCCAGGTACTCCGACTTCCTCCGACTGTGTGTCTCCATAATCGGTGACTCTTAACTGGACTTAGGTGTGTAAGTAAGATGTACTGGATGTACTGGATGGACTGGAGACCTGTCTAGGGTGTACCCTGACTCCCTATAACAGGATAGACTATCCTGTATATAAAGATAGGCTCCAGCCCCACAACTCAACTCAAAGTTGTCATGCAATGTATATGCAATTATATAGTGCTTTTCTAGTCTTACTGACGACTCAAGACTATAAGCCACTTAGATTTAAAGAAAAGTTGTTTAATGATTAGGAAAATGGATAGATGGACATTAATATATCTGGGTGGCCTGCCAAAATAAAGTTTGTGTGGAAAACACCGGTCTAATAAGATCACAGGAAAATTACTGTGTTACAGCAGCCAATTAAACAGAAGAAACGAAAAAGTGAAGATGATACCATAAGATGCAGTCACAGTAAAAATAAATTCAATTTTAAGGTTTTACATATCAGGGCATAAAAAATAATCTGGTCCTTAGCAGGTCTTAAAATTAGGTAAAGACAACCTCATGAACTACATATTCCATTGTATCATTATTTATTTAACAAACACTAAGCCAAAATGCAGAAGCAGTGTGGAAAAAAACAAAGTACACCAATACTGCTTCCACAGGAAGTATGAGGGTAAGTAGCAGTCAGGTGCTGCTAATTGTTGTTGATGTCCATCAATCTGGGAAGGGTTATAAGGTCATTTCCAAACAATCTGAATCATTCTACAGTGAGAGCGATAATTCATAAGAGGAAAATATTCAAGACAGTTGCCAGCCTTCACAGGACTGGACGTCCCAGTAATTTCATGCCGTGCAATAACCAGAGAAACTGTAAAGAACCCAAGAGGTACAGTTTAGACTCCACAGGCCTCAGCATGTTAAATATTAAAGCTCTTGACAGTACAATTAGAAAAAGAGTGAACAAGTATGGCTTGATTGGAAGTGATGCCAGGAAAACGCCCGTTTTCTCTAGAAAGAACATGACAGCATGGCTTAGTTTTGCAATGTTGCATTTGAACAAACCACAAGACTTCTGGAGCAACGTCCTTTGGACAGACAAGACCAAAGTGGAGATGCTTGGGCATAATGCAGAGCACAACGTTTAGTGAAAACCAAACACAGCATATCAGCACAAACGCCTCATACCAACTGTCAAACATGGTGGTGGAAGGGTGATAATTCAGACTTGTTTTGCAGCCACAGGGTCTGAGTACCTTGCGGTCATTGAGTCGACCATAAACTCCTATGTATACCAAAATATTCTAGAGTCAAATGTGTGGCAATCTATTTGACAGCTTGGCCAAAAGCTTGGCTTAAATTAGGTAATGAAACAGCACAATGATCCCAAAAACACCAGCAAATCTACAACAGAATGGCTGAAAAAGAAAATAATTAAGGTGTTGCAAAGGCCCAGTCAAAGTCCAGACCTCAACCTCCCTAGAATGCTGTGGTGGAATCTGAAACGAATTCCCACAAACTTCAATGAACTGAAGCAACATCGTAAAGAAGAGTGGGCTGAAATTCCTCTACAACAATGTGAGAGACTGATGAGGTAATTCAGAAAACAATTACTTGATGTATGCTCAATAATCCAGCTAAGGAAATCCCAGAATCTGTTCATCTGGACGTAGCGTTTTCAGTTTTGTCAACTTATCCAAGTGACTTCTTCAGAGACTGAAGAAGTCACTTGGATAAGTTGACAAAACGTTTCTTCCACTGAAAACGCTACGTCCAGATGAACAGATTCAGCTTTCTGGGCAGAAAACAATTACTTCAAGTTATTGTTGGTAAAGGTGGTTCTATAAGCTACTGAATCATGGAGGTATACATAGTTTTTCACAGGACTGCTTCTGCATTTTGGCTCAGTTTTTGTTAAATAAATAATGACATGGTGTAATATGTCATATAGTGTTGTTCATCTCAGGTTGTATTTACCTAATTTTAAAGACCTGGTAAGAAGTAGATAATTTTTATGTCCTAAAATGTAAAACCTTAGAATTGACAGAGGGATGTGACCATGAAGATATAAAAATGTTTGCAAGTCCGGAGTTAAACTGTGTCACGTCTTACACCAGTCAGTACAGTATATTTAGGTGTCTATAGAAGCTGATTTGCTAGGGACTGATGACAAGTCACTACTGACCCAAAGGTGTTTACCTTCTCAGTCACAGAAAAGTAAGACAGAAATTGATAATAGGCATTATTAATCAAACAACAACTAACTAGTTAAATCCTTCTCATTGATCTATTTGGAAAAATCCTAAGTCATGTGCTGAGGCGCTGATGTGCTATCACGGTTACCAATTGATTCTGCATAGATACAAAGACACCTCAGGTGTTCCTACAGTTTCCATGCTTAGGAGATGCATTAGTGCTACATTCACACATTGTCTGCTGCTGCAGAACACTGCTCCACTTTGCTTTGACACCACAAATGAACTGAGTCAGATTAGAACTGGAATAAGCTGTGTATATTTCACTCTCCTTAAACTCCTAAACCCAAGGAGGAATGTAGCCTTCCTTCAGAACCAAACCAAACCAAACCAAACAGCTCAGGTATGGAAGCACCATGACTGTTCCAAAACACAGAAACTAACCCAACACAATTAAAAAAATCATGTAAAAAAAATAATACATTTAACAGATGAAACCAATTACATTTTTTCTGTAGTATGGTTTCTTTCTGATTTTTTCTTAGTTTTGACTTCCTTAAAAATTGTTCTCATGTTGTATTTGGCTAAAATTTGTTACCTTTCTGAGGAACTTTTACTGTGCAATGTCCTATTGGTGTGTTCCTGTTGGAAGTCATATTTACATTGTCAGTATGGTTTGTATTATATGGCTTGAATTATTAAAATCTCAATCACAGATGGGTATGGTAAGATAGCCAGGGGTGGAAATGATTGTATATATTTGCCGTATTCATTTTTTTTACATATATTTTTTTAATGGACAGGAAATCATCTCAATTCTTGGCAGAATAAGCCCGTTTAATTTCCCAGTGCACATGTATCACTCCAAGCTGTAGAAATTTTCTCATATGATGAAAGTGATGCTTAGAAATAAAGTGCTGAATTCAGAGAAAATTACATGTGTCAGCCACAGTACACTAAGTCTGCCGTTTGACTAAGGATTGATTCTCTGTTCTCTGGTCTTGGGTATCTCTTTAAATGTTTTTATGAAGACTATAACAGTTGGTTCAACCCAAAGAGCCTGACATGAAGAGAATATGAGACATAAAAAGATAAAGGCACAGTGTGATGAAAAAAAATGCTAGCTTAGGAGAGTGTATGCAATGTGTGTGCCTGTTTGACAGTGTACTGGGAGGTAAGGAGGGGAAAAGCCTCGCTGATTCTTCTAGCAAAAGCTATTTATGTGAGGATTACTCTTCCTGAGCAAGTCAGACAGGAACGCTGCTGCACATCTAATTATTTAATTAGAGAGGCCGCCACACTGCAGGCCGGCAGGGG
>VUQS01057992.1:0-13413 GCA_015108495.1 Heterochromis multidens | reverse complement strand
GGGGCAGGGACACTGATTGGGTGAAGCTGCAGGGCCTGCTGTCGTGCCCGGACACTCTCATTACTGCTGCAATTAGCACTTAAATTGGAGCTGTAAAGCCTGTCTGTGAAGCTGTAATTGGGGATCCTGGACATATCTGGGACCACTGTGGCACTACTGCTGATAATCATGTGTCTGTGTGTAAGATCTGCATGGACTAAATGTGGGAACAGGCCAATTCTGAAGATCATTCTTGTAAAAGCAACATTCAAGTGATTGTAATCCATTTTTTGTGTAGTAAATCAATATTTACTCATTTCAACAAGCCTTCATATTTCCAGTGCACATTTAGGGGAATAATTTCTGCAATCTTACCTGGGCAATCTGATTTGATCGAAACTCTTGGCCGACCATAGCAGAGAAAATGCTTTCTTTTCCATTACAGGCAGCGATCAGCTCAGGAAGTCCTTCGATTGGCTCACTGAAACCTCCCAGGTCACCCCGCGCCTTCCTGTTTCCCCAGTCCCTACAGAAAGATAAAAAGGAAGGCAGGCGGCATCATGAGGCAGCAGCAGAACAACGGCTATTCTGAAGCATTTGATTGCCACTCCTCATTTAAATCTCTCTTACCATTAAGTTATTTGACACTTTAGGAGACAGGGCTGCAAATCCAAATTGTGCATGCCTTAATTGTACATGTAGTCACACACAGCCACACATTAGGGTAATTAAAAACTGTCTTTATTACTTTAGATGAAGAATTTGTTCACAAATTATTGAAATATGATGAGTTGCACAGCAAGGAGAATAACGAGAGTCTGCCATGTAATAGAGTTAGCTGCAAATGACTGTATGTGCATTGAAACATGTGGAGCAATGAGACTATTTACCTGAACAGATAGAGGTCTTGTTGTTCTATGTGTGGTATTGTCAGTAATGAGGAGTCATGCAACCAGCGGCCCTGGACAATCATTTGCACAAGGTTGCAGATGCTGATAGCTGTGACGAGCCAGCCTTCATTGGCAGCTACATCCAGCATTGCCTGAAGTGAAAAAACAGAAGAAATTTATTTTCTTTATGGTCTTTTTTTTTATGGTCTTTTTTTTTTTTTAAAAGAAGAAAGTTTAAAATTAAAGTTACATTGACAATTTTGGCACATGGAATTCAGCCATGAACCTTTCAGGAATCACCGAACAAGTGATATGTGAGAGTGAGAAAAAACAGAAGCAGAGAGAAATAACTAAAGGACATTTATTTTTATGTTTTTTAGCTTTACTTTTAATCTTTATGCTTACAGGTAATCTGACAACGAAATAAAGAATAAGAAGGTGGACAGATAGAATCAGAGAAAAATCATAAACATAGACATAATATTTTCTAGCTATTTAGCTTCATTTCCTTACTTTCCTTGAAATTCTCCCCTTATTCTTTGCATGGGTTTAAGGTGGCTGAACACAGTTCAAACAAACTTTATTAATCTTCATTTGCAAAGTATAACTTTGACTAAAAAATGACTACGTACACAAAGTAGTCTAAACTGCTAATGTAGTACAAACTAAGAGTGATTTGCATTTTACTGCAGCTGACTGAGCAAATTAATGGCAGAATATGGCTAAAGTCACAGCAGTGCTTGGGCCCAACATCAACAATTGATCAGAATCACTACATGTTGAACTAATATCTGAGGGACTCAGGAAGCAGGCGACAGCTCAGCATATAATTGAATATACAATAGTATATGACTATAGCATATAATCAGACTGTGGAGTCTGATTATATGTTTTTTTTTCTGGGTTTGGTTACAATACTTATATTAACAGATTGGGGTGCATCCAGATCTGACTTCCTGATAACTGCATGTAATGGATTGGTTGAGGGGACAACTGAGGTATGACAGTGCTGGTGAATGCAGGTTTGCAAAAGTGGCAATACCATCTTGTCTGTGAAACATCAGATGTGATCACAAGTGGTCACTTGAGACGCAACTCAAAGGACTCTATGAAAAATCGACATAGCTTCCGGGTCTGAAAAGTATGCAAAAGTACTTTAAATCTGGATTCTTTCTAATGGCCTTGTGGTTGTGTTGAGCTCTATGAGAAAGTAAACCTGCTACTCATTATTTACCCATTTACTCATTGTTTACCCATTTATTACCTGGGTAAACATTTTCCTTAAAATACTTATGCCTCAACCTTCCAGTCTTCAATACAGCATCATTTTCATTTCGTAAACCACCAATCCATTTATAGTAAAATAAAGCCAGAGCTCAAAGATCCAGCCCCCGCTCATCACATAAGGCTAAAAAAACCAAAACCAAAATAAATGACTGTCAAAATGACAAAATAGAGGCTTCAAAATTGTTGTCAACAAATGGATGAATGACATGGTGAATGGTGACTATGTCCATTTTTAGTATATCAGGTGTGAACTTCTACACTTACAGCTTGTAATGAGATCACCCAAGATGTACTATGTTAAGGCCAGCTATGAATGATGGACACCTCTCAACACAGTGTTAGCTATGATACAGCTGATGTTTGATTTACTAACATAATGCAGATCATTCAACTGTGTGTTTATACTGCAAACCTTCAGTTTTTGTCTACTATGTCTACATCTTGGTAGCACCCTTTGTGACATGGGTTATCATTGGAAGTATCCATTCAATGAAGGGTAGATTATTCAAACTTGCAAATTAATATACATGTCTGTCTGTCCATCCAATACATTCACTTTAAAGTATCAATAAAATTAATCATTCATACAATAAAAAAGAAAAAAAAAAATCAAAGAACCTGAAGACGAGAAGCATTTCAGTAAACGGTAGCAGCAGGACACCAAAGAAGTAACCACATCCATGAGCCATGCACTACCACAGCATGGAAAATCACAAGCACATGTACACATGCACACAGACAAACATCCATCCAGAGCTGTGGACAATGGCTTACAGACGTCACACATGGCCTTAACTTCAAGCAGTACTTACAAGGAAGTTAAATAAACACCATTCCCTTTATTGTTGTCAGTGTTACCATCTCTATTTAAGCCTAAGCAGTTGCAAAGTTTTCTAATGTTAAAGATTTTCTTGGCCAATGTCCATCTGAGTAGCAGAGACGTTGTGTCTGCCGGACAATGAGAATCCTAGTCGTTAGACCTAACTTCTGAGCATCATATTATTTATGAGATGGATCAAGTTCAGCTACAAATCACCTTCTAATGTTTAACATTCCCCTTATTCTAAACATTATCTATAGCATAGAACCACTCCATAACATGTGCTCCCTTTCCACGTGCAGTCAAAATTCAAATCTAATACTAATATATTCCTCTCCGACCATTTTGCACCAATTGGCTGTTTTTTTCAACTGAAATATTAGTATAGTGTATACGTTTTTTTTATCTTTATAAGGACAAAATAAATTACTGCACAAAACTTATCATTGTGTTAGCTTGCTGTTATACAATTCCAATGCTTTTAGCAGATGGAAGGTATTTCTGTGAATTACCTTACCAAATAAAATCTTTCCAGATTCTTCAACAAATACTAATATTACATATTGTATATCCCTGAGAATTCAAACTAATTAGTCTCATCAAAATCATCAGCTATGTTAGCACATGTAGCCTTCTTATTTATAGATTTATAGATTATAGATTGGCAACTATAAAGAGTAAATTCAAGTAAAATACTGACTTTTTTTACTTATGTGGACAAGCAAACTGAATTTTTTTTTTTTAAACACCGTCTATAGATAGTGGTTGTATATTCAAAAGAATCATAGATAAAGTTGATAATTTGTTGTCACTTTCAATAATAATTATCATCATCATAATGAACAAATCTGTCATGTTATTAAACCCCTAAATTTAGATCTTCATATCCAAAAAATTGGAATCAGAGGTGTCACTGACTAGAACTTCCACAGGAAGTGACAGGCAGAATGTGTCTGATAAGGGATTTAAGATCTCCGAGGTATTTGAGATAAATCTTTCCACTGTAAGAAAAATAATCTACAAATGGCAAAATTCAATGGATGCTGTTTGATGCAAAATAATTCTCCAAGACCTTTAAAATTTCATCATAGGATTTGTAAGTGTCGGTGTCAAAGTGCACCAAACTGTATGCACCTACCAAAAAGAACATCAGATGTCTGTTTGCCGGTGAATCTACAGGTAAAGAGCTAGCCTTTTGGAACAATGTGCTCTTGATAGTCAAATAAATGATAGAGTTGTTTGGCCACACTAATAGTATGTTTGGAAAAGACAAATATGGCATGCTGGTAGAAATCTTCCAGTTTGGTGTTCCTTTGCTGCAACAACTACTGTATACTGCATAGTATCACCTAAAGATAACGTAAGGTCATGTGTCTGAGAGCTGAAGTTCGTATGGAAGTGGACCTTTCAACAGGATAATGATCATACACGCAAAAGCACATCCACCAAGGAACACCCAAAAAGAAGCAACTGAGTGTCTGAATACACAAACACATCATGTAAGTAGAGAATTTTGCAATGAAAGAGTGGAAGTGAAGAATGTCACCCATAAAGCATCTGTCACTGGTGGATAATAATGTCTTAAGAAAAAAAACAAAAGAAAAACTACAAGAAGTTTTTCTGCTAAATGGGGCAATACTAGCCTCTGATGTCAAGTTGTAAGTACTTTTTCAACAGAACATCATCCCATTTATTGATATTTTTGTTGAATTAAAAGCTCATTTTCCCTGTGGCTGTGTTCAAGTCTACCACTTTTATCTGTAGGCACTGTTTCAAAGTGGGTAAGAGGGCAAAGTGTTTGCTTGTCCAAATATGTCAAAACAAATCATGGGACACACTCATTTTTTTGACTGTAAATGAATGAGATATGAACAAGCGACACTGACTGGTTTCAAAGTAGTCCTCAATCAACTGTACGAGTGTATGTAGTGACACTTCTTGAACTCGAGTCAAGTCTTTCATAGAAGTAATACTATTTAGTGACAGCAGATGCAGATTTTCAGTGTTTTGTAGACTTCAGCAAATTCAGGTAATTTGCCAGTGAAGTTGTTAGGGTTATAGGAAAAAATATAACTCTTACAGTTATCTTACAGCAGTAGTTCTGCCATTCAGTGCCAGGCTACAGGTTGAATGCAGAGAGCATATTATGACCTTCTTAGGTGGAAACAGTGGTTATTTCCTACTTGCAAGGTGTGCTGCAAAGGTCATTTGGAGCATAGCAAACATACAGTTTAAAAAAAAGCAACTTTTAGTCTGCAGCTATTGAACTAATGTTCCTCAAGCCTTGAACACTATAGCTCACAGTTGACACACAAAGAATTTTCTGAAGCTGTATATCAGCTACCTGGCAGATTCGGATGGCATTGTCCAGCACTGTTTTGGTGTCAGTGTTGTAGTCGCTGCATGGCAGCTGGGCATGGCTGAAGTGGGCCTGCAGCAGCAGGTGGGTCTTGGTGTGTGCACTGTCATAGGAGTGGGGGTTGACCTGCAAGGGGAGCTGCTGAGCCAGCTGGCTGTTCAGCTGGTCTTCATTGTGTCTGACGGGCAGCTCGGCATACTCCTCTGCATCCTGAAAGAGATCAAAAGTGAAACAAGAAGCCTAAAGCATGCTGTGGTCACACCATTTAAATCAGAGCATGTGTGCTCTAACAGTTGCATGTAGCTCCCTGCACTTCTGCTTTTTGCCCAGCATAGAAACCCAGATTTTCCTAATACCACAAAGATTTCTGCTTTGAAAATGTACCAAGGGTATTTTGAATTGTTGAAATTCTTTCTCGAGAAAAACTTCTCTCTTTCTCTAGATTTCTCAAAAATGCTAAATGTTAAATAAAAAAAGAGTGGGCTGCTGGGAAGGTAAAATAATGACATAATAATGTTACATCAATCTTTTTGTTGTAGCTGTGGCTGTGTGTTCAGCATTGTTTGTAGTTATACAGAGAGATGCATGGACACGCAGGGCTGCTATCCCCTAATTCACTCCACTTCAACTTTGGCTAATGTAGTCCCATCAACAGGCTATGCTGGATGCATCTGTCAAAGCCTCCCCCAGCCTGGACTGTTTAGGCTCCATCCATCACTGACTGAAGCCAGCGTTTCTAAAGCTAAGACTTGAGCAGAGTGGGGGCTGGGGTGAGGGGCAGGAACTGGAATAATTTCTAAATGATTTATCTTTTAGTGCCATCATGTGTGCATATCGATGTGATGGAGAGAGTGACTACAGATAGACTTTAAGAAGGCATCATACCCCAAAACTCCACACTGGCTCACATTTTCAGAGACAGAGGAGAGGAAATAATTGTCAAGAGTGGAGCTTCGAAGCAGTAATTGCAGGGGAAAAAACAAAAAACAAACAAAAATAAAAACGCACACACGCACACAATGAGAGAAGCTGGGGCAAATGAAAGGATTGGGGATATACACAGCTGAGACCTATTGGGGAGGACAGGACTTAGATTAAAAAAAAAGTTAGTTCCTGTAAAAGACCATAAAGACAAGCCTGTGAACATTCATGCTAGTCCATTTCTTTGTGTTGTCTTTTTTGTGCTTTATTGCTAAAATTAATGACTGATTTATTTAACAGAAGATTAATTAACAGCAGTTAAATAATGAATAAGACAGAATGAAGATTTATGTTTTAGCTCATCACTGTATGTTCTAATTTCCTGTTGATACTTGTAGTCAACTCTTCAAAGTGAGTTCAATTAAAAGGATAAGACTGGTTTATTACAACATTGACCTTATTTTCATTGTTGTGTTTAACAGTAATTGCTGAGATTTAAAAACACAGCATCAGTGTGATGGGGCCAGAAAGAAGCCAGATGATCAGACAGCTTGTAAACAAGCTGACAGTTTATTCAGATTTTCTGCACCAATTTATTTAGATGTAAAAATCTGAAAGTGAGCATGGAATTATTTTTATTACAATCAGAAGCAGTATTATGAATGGTGAAAACACTATCACACAGAAGATGCAGATAAACAGCAACAGAAAAATAGCCACAGAAAAAAAGCATTGATGAGAATGAAGTAGCTGCTCAGATTGGTGGACGTTGACTCTTCAAAGACCAACAGTTAAATTTCCATATTTATTCAACAGGCATGCTAAACATCACATTTGTGCATACATGTACCTACAGCAAGTAAGAGAGGTCAACACTAAAACAAGAGGCAATATTGATGATTGTTAGAAAGAGCAGTTTGTGTAATCTTTTTACAGTCACTTTGATTTTTTTGTTACCTACCGGAAAACGTTTGCTAACTAGAGGATTTGTTTAAACCTGTTCAACCCTCACAAGTTTTTTATGGCCTGTCAGATATCAATTTAGGCCTTTGTTCACAGAGCTCAGTAATTAACCTGGTGTGTAGAACATCATTACAATTTTAATGCTAGAATTTTCTGAGATGCTTCTTAAAACAGTACTCATTGTTTTTCTATGTGTCAACATTATGACATGGCCTCTTAGCACAAATACAGCAGAAAACAAACCAGAGACAGAAACAGGCTGAGACGCAGTGTAGTGCTCATAGAGTAAAGCAAGTTTGTAAGGTGGGTGTGGGGGTGGAGGCACTGGAAGATGTGAGTGCTGGTCATTACTGAGCAACTGAAGGAGTATGCCAGTGCCTTGTAGCTGAGAGGAGTAGTACAGGGGCAGCTTTTGAAGGGAGGCAGTCAGACATACCATTTCAGGCATGGCATGCTTTAGTCTAATTCCCACTATAGATGAGGACAGAATTATTAGACCCCCTATGAAAATTATTTTTTTTTAAGCATTTCCCAAGTGTTGTAAACCAGAGCAAGGCATTTTTAAAACAGCTTTTCCAAACATCCAAGTTTTATTTTGAGTGCTTACATGATTTTACTTTGTACACAGAAGCAAAATTATTTCACAAAAACCAAAAACTACCAGGGTCAAAATTATTAGCCCCCTGACGCTAATAGTCAGTTGTGTATCCTGTTTGCTGGATAACAGCCTGCAGTCGTTTGTTGTAGTTTTCAACAAATCTCACACACGTCTCCTGAGCAATCCCAGCCCATTCTTCTTTGGCAACTCTCTTAAGCTCCTCCAGATGTGATGGTCCCTGGCGTGGACTCTGGTCTTCAGTTCACCCCACAGATTTTTTGTGCAGGCCAGTGAATAACGTTCACTTTGGTCTTCTGGAAGTAGTTCTTCACCAGGAGCGTTGTATGTTTGAAGACAAATCGACAACCCAGACCCAGTATTGCTGCTGACTGCTTGAGGGTTTTGTTTTTTCCAAAATCTTCACATATCCTTCTTTCTTCATGATTCCTTCCACCTTGATGAGATTCCCAGTTCCAGACACACTGAAGCGTCCCCACAGCATGATACTCCCACCACTGTGTTTAAATGGGGGGATGGTGTTCTTTGGATTGTATGCCTCTCCCTTCTTTCTCCAAACATATGCAGTGTCTCTGTGGCCAAAGAACTCTAGTTTTGTCTCATCTGACCAAAGGACATACTTTCAGTATGCATAATCTTTCTCCAGGTTGTCCTTAGCATACTTTGGTCTGGTGTGAAGGTGTCTATTCTGCATTCCTGTGCAGGGTTCTAGTGATTTTCTTCTTTGAGACTATAATTCCCAGCTTGGCTAAGTCATTCACTAACTGTCTTGGAAATTGTTCTGGGGTGTTTAGACACATCTCTCATTAGTTTTCTTTCCAGTTTTTGAAATCTTTCGTTTCCAGCCTCTGCCAGGCTTGTTCTGTACTGTGTGGCTCTCTTTACACTTGGAAACGGTGTGGTAACTTTGAATATCCATCTCACTTTCTCAAATGACAGTTCAAACCCTTGCTGAAGTTTTTATACTGTGTGTAAACTGGAAGACAGCCCTCAGTGTTAACTTGATTTTACAAGCTGTGAGCATTGCAAAGTTAAAGCATATCATTGCACAGCACTGGTTTGCGCTATGGCTCAATAAAAAGGTCAGTTTTTCAGGGGGCTAACAATGTCCCTGGTAATTTATTTTTTTCTCAAATAATTCTATTATTGTGTACAAATAGAAATAGTTTATGCTTTTTAAAGAAACCTTGTATGTTTAGAAATGCTGCATTAAAAATCCTTTGCTCTGTTAAAAAAGCACTTAGGAAAATCTTGACAAAAACTTTAAATTTCATAGGGGAGCTAATAATTTTTGATATTGTGTCCAAGCAGCTATATCACAATTAAAATCTAAACACAGAGCACACTGAATGGACTGTTGAATGTTGACTGTTGTATTGTTGAATGGATTCAACAATACAAATGATATTAAAACACATCATCTCCAAAATTCTCTGGTATAAAAGAAACAAACAAACAAATCTGGTGTCTCAACAAACCAGTCAGCCTTCTGTGTGAATTGTTCTTCAATCATTAAAATATTCTACAAGTAGCAGAAGAGAAGGCTTCTGCAGTCTTTGAATTAAAACTACAGGAAATATTTATTGCATATGTTTCATACTGTGAATATGCAAACCCAAACCAACAATGTTTTCTACTAACCAAACTAGACTGTGTGTGTGCCTGATACATATTCTGCTGTGTCACAGTGCTCCATTGATGTCCAGAAACTATTAAACACACATTACTGAGCCACACTGTTGCACTGGATGACACGTTCTTTTCAACATCACAAAGTTTTTTTTTACCCAGTCTCACACACACCAATCTGTAGATGCACCTACGAAGTATTAACATGTTGCTGAAAGTAGTTGCCAAAAAAAGCTAATTCTTCTGCCTGGCTTTGTTTTGCTCAAAACTATTTTAGCAAATCTTTCAAAGTTTGAAACAGCATCTGAATCCACATCTTTTTTTAAAAAAGAAAAATCTGACCTAACAGTTTATTTTTGCATTTATGCATTGTGTTGCATTGATTTAACAAAAATAGACCTACATAAACATCAGAGTTTGCACAAAGGTGTGCAATCACCATATTGTGTGTTAACCCCACCTATTGGAAGCCAGGGTTGGATGACCTGGCTGCTGGGATATCAGTCAGTAAAAGGAAGGGGGCAGCTTACTAAACCCTTACAATGAAAGGAGTTAATAAAGCTCAAGGAAGAAGAAAGTGTGTTTATCTGTGTGCAGGAACATTTCAGCTTGTACTGACAAATGTCAGAGAAATGACAATAAACACAAACAAGCCACTTCATTGGGCACACCTGGAAACTATAATGCAATTCATAATACCTGATATTTTATCCACAACACAACATTAACACACAGAGTGCTCTACAGGGACATTTCGCTCAACCTTGTGACATCTGTATAATGGAACTTATAAAGAGGATCTCAAATGTCAACCCAACATGTCTCAACCCAGCACACAGTTTCTAGAGCTACATGAATCACAAAGGTGTAAAAGAACAGACATTAAAAATACGGCACACAGTGTCTGGACATAAAACTGGTGACAGGACAGCAGCAGATGTATACTCAGTGTGAAACTCACCGTGAGAACAGAGAGCAGTTCATGAATAGGCAGCTCAACCCTGAGGCACTCTTTGAACATGCAGATTGTCTGATGCTTCAGGTAGTAATAGGAGGCAATGCGACCATAGGTAAGTGGCTCAATCGATTGATCATCCTGAGGAGGTAATGGCAAAGAAAACCTTTAAACACATTTGTGACATTTTAGAGAGAGAAATCCTTGAAAATATCATACACACCTCTTTTATCTCTATGCAGTAAGAGCACTCTAGGTCACGCAGGCTTCTCTCCACCAGGTCTGACAGATACCTGTTCACTGACTCATGGCTGATGTCTTCAAGGCTGTAAAAACTGAACAACAGAGCATACAGTGGGATTATGAAGAAAAAAAAAAAAATCACTTTTTGTAACAATACAGAAATCCTTTTTGGAAGTTTTACATGTTTCAGCAGGATGGAGTGACCTAACATAGGAAGGCTAAGAACAGAAGTGTTCTACATTTAAGCACGTTTAGAAATCGGTGTTAAGGATTTGAGGGAGGATAATTAATTTCCAGTCTCAGCAAATCTTTAGGTAGAATGAAAGCATGGTGAAATTTATGGGTAACATTTCATATGTAATAATAATTTCTAATTGGTAATAAATTAAGTGAAACAGTTATTTTAGTGTTAATAAAAAATCTTGTATCCCCTCGGCTTGCTGCCTGTACGTTGGGGTTTTCACCAGTAGATGAGAGGGTTGCTTCCATGCGCCTTTGGGTCAGGGATCGGGTGTTGACCGTCATTTGCGCTTATGTGCCAAAAGTCGCTGGGTGGGGTGCTTGAGGGTGCTCCATCTGGTGGCTCCATCGTCCTAGTGGGAGACTTCAACGCTCACGTGGGCAATGACAGTGAGACATGGAGGGGCGTGATTAGAAGGAACGGCCTGCCTTATCGGAACCCGAATGGTGTTCTGTTATTTGATATGTGTGCAAATCACAGTTTGTCCATAACGAATACCATGTTCGAACATAAGGATATCCACAAGTGCACATGGCACCAGGACACTCTAGGTTGCAGGTCAATGATCAATTTTGTAATCATATCATCAGATCTGCGGCCATATGTTCTGGACACTCGGGTGAAGAGTGGAGCTGAGCTGTCAACTGATCACCACCTGATCAGTTGACACTCCATCAGTGAAGCCATGGAAAAAGAATTTAGGACTGCCTGGCAAAGTGTCAGAAGACTCAGGAGGGGAAAGCGGTGCTCTACTCACACTGTATAGTGGGGGTGGGGCGCTGCTGACCTCAACTGATGATATAGTAGGGCGGTGGAAGGAATACTTTGAGGACCTCCTTAATCCCACTGACACGTCTTCTGTAGAGGAAGCAGAGTCTGGGGATGAGGGGGACGACTCAGCCATCACTAAGGGCGAGGTCACTGAAGCAGTTAAACAACTCCTTGGTGGCCGGGCCCCTGGGGTGGATGAGGTTTGCCCTGAGTCCCTAAAGGCTCTGGAAGTTGTAGGGCTGTCCTGGTTAAAACACCTCTGCAACATTGCATGGAAATCTGGGGCAGTGCCTCTGGATTGGCAGACTGGAATGGTGGTCCCCATCTTTAAGAAGGGGGGCTGAAGGGTGTACTCCAATTAATTCAATTCAATTTTATTTATATAGTGCACAACAACAACAGTCGCCTCAAGGCACTTTATATTACAAGGTAAAGACCCTACAATTACAGGGAGATCACACTCCTCAGCCTCCCTTGGAAGGTCTATGCCAGGGTGCTGGAAAGGACAGTTTGTCCGTTAGTCGAACCTTGGATACAGGAGGAACAATGCAGTTTTCGTCCTGGTCACGGAACACTAGCTCAGCTCTTTGTCCTCTCGAGGATATTTGAGGGTGCGTCGGAGTTTGCCCAACCAGTCTACATGTGTTTTGCGGACTTGGAGAAGGCATTCAACCGCGTCCCTCAGAGTATCCTGTGCGAGGTGCTTCGGGAGTATGGGTTGTCTGGTCCGTTGCTACGAGCCATTCAGTTGCTATTGCAAGAGTTTGGTCCGCATAAGTCTGACTCATTCTTGGTGGGTGTTGGACTCTGGCAGGGCTGCCCTTTGTCACAGATTCTGTTCATAGTTTTTATGGACAGAATTTATAGGCGAGCCAAGTGGCGGAAGGCTTCCGCTTTGGTGGCCTCAGAATCTCATCTCTGCTTTTCGCAGATGATTGTGGTTCTGTTGGCTTCATCAGGTGGTGGCCTCCAGCTCGCTATGGAGTGGTTCACAGCCTAGTGTGAAGCAGCGGAAATGAGAATCAGCACCTCCAAGTCTGAGGAGTTTAAGTATCTTGGGGTCTTGTTCACGAGTGAGGGGAGCGGGAGATCAACAGACGATTGGGGCTGCAGCTGCAGTGATGTGGATGCTGTACCAGTCCGTCGTGGTGAAGAGAGAGCTGAACGTAAAAGCGAAGCTCTCGATTTACCAGTCGATCTACACTACTGGTCAAAATTTTTAGAACACCCCAATTTCTCCAGTTATTTATTGCAATTCAAGTCGTATAAGTCCAATGAATAGCTTGAAATGGTACAAAGGTAAGTGGTGAACTGCCAGAGGTTAAAAAAAAGGTAAGGTTACCCAAAACTGAAAAATAATGTACATTTCAGAATTATACAAAAAGGCCTTTTTCAGGGAACACAAAATGAGTTAACAATTTAAAGCTGTTCTGCAGCAATGGAGGTTGATCAAGCCTTGAAAGCTGGTGCTAATAATTCCTACGGGTGTTCCAACTTTTCTAGATTACTTACAACCCCCTCTTTCTGCATAAAAGCAGTGTTGGAACACACTGTGATACCATACCCTCGTGAGCATCACTTGAACAGTATTGTACTGCAGAAAGTAGTGTGTTGCTACAAAAATGGCGAGAAAAAGGCAATTAACAATGGAAAAGAGACAGACCATCGTAACACTTAAAAATGTAGGTCTTTCCTACAGAGAATTTGCAAAGAAAGTCAAGGTGTCAGTGAGTACAGTT
>VUQS01057990.1:0-23351 GCA_015108495.1 Heterochromis multidens | reverse complement strand
AGTGACAACCATTTCAGGTGACTACCTCATGAAGCTCATTGAGAGAAGGCCAAGAGTGTGCAAAGCAGTGATCAAAGCAAAGGGTGGCTATTTTGAAGAATCTAAGATATAAAACATGTTTTGGGTTATTTCACACTTTTTTGTTTACTACATAATTCCATATGTGTTCATTCATAGTGTTGATGCCTTCAGTGAGAATCTACAATGTAAATAGTCATGAAAATAAAGAAAAAACATTGAATGGGAAGGTATGTCCAAACTTTTGACTGGTAGTGTATATCGTAAGGCTTTTTTGTAAACTTTAGCATAGATTTTATATTTTTTGACATTATTTTTTTCAAACATGGCCCAAGTCTACCTTCATAAAAAAGACAAGTTTTGTCTTCAACATTACCATAAATTGTGAAGGCTGAAATAGTAAATTAATCTTTAAAAACTTTATTTTTCCCCCATCTGACTGTGTTGAGACTACACTTTTCAAGGTTACTAATGTCATACTTTTTGGAAAATGACACCATAACTATTCATTTCTTGTGGTTTTACATTTGAGCCAAGCATTTAATACAGTGGGCTCTGCTATCTTTTTGCATACAGACGCATGGAAAATGGGTAGGTCACCACAGCATAACTCCAGCCTCACTGTAAATTTACCTTTTTAACAGAATTCTGTCTGTTGTGGGAATGGTCTCTTTTAAACTTTTTTTTTTAAAATATTATTGATACCCCTAATGGCAGGTCTTGGAACTCTTCACATCTTATACACAACGCATTTAGGTAATACTTATAATTCATGGGAAAAACTAGTCTTTATCAGCACAGCATGTAAAGTAACTTCTGCTCAGTGAACGCACAGCACTCTCTCCTGCATTGGCAAAGATTGCTGCTAGTGTAGCAAAAATCATGTACTGCATAAAGTCCATTATGAACATTATTCCTGCAGAGACTCGGCTGGTTCTTTAATAGCTGTTGACTTTCTCTGATGTAGCAGTGGCTTTGTGTGTCTGTTACTGAAGAGGGAAGTAGGCAGCAAAACACCAACTGCCAAAGTCTCAATTCTGTTGTAACACTGTAGGGGACTGACTTGTGCCAAAATGAGAACTGCTAAAAATTAACACCATCTCTAATTGAATGGGGTGCCATCTTCTCATTGTACCGTGGCAGTCCGATTGACTCTGCCTCAATAAAAAAATACAAGCAGAGGCAGAAGGGAAGAATTCTTCCAGGACTTACTTGACCTTACACATTGTGACTTGTGGTTCTGTGATGCACCACTAAACGATCAATAGCAATACAATGCAAACATGTCCCAAAGTTACCCATTGAATCAGTTCAGTATTGTACAAATTCAGCTGATGTAAAAGACATTGATGCTTCTGGTGTCTAACATTGAGAGCTGTAAAGGTCTTCGAAGCAGAGAGACAGTATCATTGCACATGATGGTAGGGCTTGTAGTAAAGTCCTATACTTATCCTAATTGACTTCATACACAGGCATAATTAGACGTAATGTTGGTGAAGTATGAAGTATGTCAATACACATCTGGGTTCTCATGCTAAGGTTTATGTAAGAACCCATTTCAGCATGTGAAAAAAAATACACACATGGCAGGTTATTCGATGGGATGACATTTCTTTATGAGAATGAATCACCAGCATCAAAGCATCATCCCAGGCTCATGCCTTTTCATTTACATGGCTGTCTATCACCACCATGGCACGCATTAGCAGAGAAAGAGAGCACGAGAGAAGTAGGTGGAAAAAAGAGACCAGTAAAGCATTACATTTGAGCACATCTGTGTGAGCAGACATGCAATGCAGCAAGAAAAGATGGATGTCACACAGCAGCTATGGACATACATGAGAGAATATGAGAGAGAAAAAATAGGGAGACTGCACAGACTTTTTTAAAATCAATATAAAGATGGTGGAGATTATGAGTTTTTTATTTCTAATGCATCCTTTATTCTTTCTCTTCTTCTTCCATTCATTGTTTCTTTCTTTCATCTCTGTGCTTCTAACCATGATATATTTGTACTATAGAGTCATACCAGTGATTTAGAAATGAAATTTCTAAAAAACAAACAAACAAACAAACAAAAATAGCCACTAATATGCAAAAAGACACCATGATATTCTTTCTTTTAGTTAAGCAGCTGCCAGAGATCTCTTCTAATAACAGTGTAGCCACTGATAATGTGGAAAAAATGTAACAATATGAAAGCTGTCACTAGTAATTATTAAACCTAGAGAGATAATTATCACCCGATTCTGCTGTTCCAATCTGCTTGGCAGTGATTAACTGAATTTTAACTCTTTTTCAGCTGTACGGCTCGCAACTTTAATGTTATGATTCACTCTTAGTGCTCTCTGTTGATTTCAGCCATAGCAGGCAGCTGTTTTCAGCAAACATGCACTAAAAACCAACTGCTCATTACCTGTTTAATGCTAAATGGCAGCGATGACATTAGCAACTAGCTGGTTAGCATATTGGAACATTTAGCAGATGCAGTAGCATACGGTATTTTCCTTCATCAGGTGTTAGGTGCCAAAAAAAAAAAAAAGTGGGGGACTGTTGGGTTTACATTGATAATTGCCATAGAAACTAATCATCATAAAATCATGTGTGTTTTATAATCAGAACTTGTTTCAACTTGTTTCATGTGGCAAAAAAGAGAGAAAAATCTGTTTTTGTTCAGTGCGTTTAAAGGAGAATCTCTTATGCTTTTCCTTATTTTCTGTCATGACAGAAAATCAGGAACAAGTACAAGTAATTCCTCTGAGTCAAAATCTCAGGCTTCAGACTGCTGTAAGCACTCTGTTTCAAACACTTTTTTTCAAGTCTTAGCTCTGTATGTCAGTGAAACCTTAATATGGTCTTCCCAGGCACACAAATCCAGCTAATCAGGGCTGCACCAAGGCCCAGTATAAGACAAATGAGATTTATTTTGAACTATGAAATACAAAAAAGCTACTCTTTCAGAAACCGAGAATTAAAATATGGTACTCGAAATAAGCATAATAGGTCTCATTTCATAATATGAATCACACTTTAAAACCACTGGATCCTATATTTCCCATACATAATGGAACTTGATAGCTTATTAAATGTGAACCCCCTTTAACTTAAAATGATTTAAATCTTCATTTCTAATTCAGGCTTTGTCTTCTAAACTTGTCTCTAAGGCCCAAAACAAAACAAACCTAATGTCATCATGGCATGAACAAGGTTATTCTCACATTTGACACAGCTTTAGCTTGTACTCTAGAGAGGTGGCAATGTGGTAAATCCATTTGTCAGCCTGGATATTGCGGTTTGTGTCCAGTTTGGACTTTGTTTCCACTTCACTTGCATTCACTTTTAACTTTTGCTTTTGCTTATTGTGTGTTTAAGCTTAGGCACCAAAAATACCTGGTCAGGTTTAGGAAATTTGGTTTGGGTTAAAGTAGCCTACAGCTCTTGTCAACATTAACACTGCACATACTAAAATGGCACTTGGCATGACAAATGTACCCAGTGTGTAAATGTGACACTGATGGATCCTGAACATAAGTCTGATAAGTTTCGGAGTGACACCCGTCATACGTTTGCCATAAGTAGGAGATATCGTGTGACAGGAGATCTGTTGTGAATGAGATGTCAGCGGTTTTGGAATAAAAAACCAAAAAAAAGGGCTGTCCAAGGATTTTTATTTCTTAGGAAAAAGAAGCCAAACGTTATAAAGCTATATATTATTCCATGAAGCTTATCAATCTTGTCTCCCATCAGCCATGATGTCTGGATTAATACCATGGAACAATTTAGTTATGTGAGCTGGACAGATGTGACCGTGTTCACAATCTTTTTCAAAGTGGGTGAGCAAAATACTATTGATTTCTCCTCTGCAGATGGATTAAGAAACACGTTTGCCCTACTCAAGAGAGTGGTCTTGGGATGACTTCGGTGTAAATATGAAATACTTGTGTATGTGTGTGTGTGTGTGTTTGTGTATGGTGGACAGAAAGAAAGATAGATTGCTTGCTGAAAGTCTGGCAGTGACATTTGGCTGTTTTCTGTCTGACATTTCTGCAGTCAAACAAACAAGGTCCAATCTGTCAAGAGCAACAGAGCAGTATATTGAGATACCTGACTAGATAAAGCTAACAAAAAGAAAGAGGCAGATGTAGATTTTTTTTTAATTCAGAAAAGTTTAATTAAGATTATGATCTACTGCCAAATGGCCAATTATGTTAGAGGATGGCTGACTGAAAGAGAAGCATTCAATGTCAGTAGACATTTGATGGAATGTTTTACGCACATTCACAAGGGCACACCAAATAACCTTTGCTTTCTTTTTCCCATATTGATTTCTCTTTAACTTTTCATGTTCCAATCATTTTTTTTCCTTGTTGTCCTTCATCGCCTCATCTTGTATGTTTTATATTTCACTGCCTTCACTTTCCTTTTCATTCAAACTGCCTGTACACATGTGTGGAATATAATTATATTCTTGACTTTGAAAAACAAACCAAGGTTGGCATATTACGTAAGACCAGAGAAAGAAAATAAAATGATAAGAAAATCTAGAAACATTGTGTAATGTTCATGTATGATGTAAATATGGCTGTACTGGGAGGATGCATAAGTGGGTTATAACCTATACCAAATATTGGCTCCATTGCTTTGGCAACAGATTTAGTATTGTTATATAACATCTCTCTTTTTATGTCATAAAGTCTACATGCTGAGGTAGTGACAGTGCAGATAAGTTCTAGTTGTCGGCCTGTATTTTCCTGCCTCTCTAATGCTGTCTTATTACCAGCACCCATCCCACAGAAAAAGACCTCTTTCTACCTGTGATCTTCCAGCACTGACACTATCTTCTCAGTGTCTTTGCTTATGCTATGCAAAATGACAGCCCCAAGTCCTCTGTTCCACTGCCAGATAGCAGTGCAGGGGGGCCTATAAAGCAGAAAATACCAAATCACATTCAGCTAATACCCTCAGCGGTGACAGCCTCCGTCTTAGTTCACTTGAAATTTACTGCAGTAGAGACACCAAGGGCTGTACTACTCTAGTGGCTCTGCAAGTTTGCTACAAAAACTCTTTTATTGAGTTTGCATTAGGGTGAGCAAAGAAACTGTCGAAGAAAGCATCAAAGCTGTAACTAGATACAAGGGGGTTGTATAAGAGGTGACAGTCATGTAGAAGAGGCATATTTTGAATGATTTTTTGTTTTTGTTTTTTTGGTTGTGAATCTCTGGGGAGAATACCTTGGACAGCCTGAAGGAACCTGGAGCACAAATGTTGCTCCTTCATGTTGGAAAGAGCTAATTGGGAAAGTTTTGACATCTGATAAAGATGAGCTGTTGAATTTCCTATGGGGAATTTCTAGAATCATACTGTACAACAGAGTGAAGCCTCAGAATGGATGTCATTGTGATATAGAAAGAGGAAACAATGCAATTTATGGGATACATAAGCCTAACCAGTATTATTTGGATAACAGTTATGATTTCCTGGGTGCATCCTGACCCTTCTGGAAAATCTTGCTGTAGGCTTGGTCATCAAGATTGACCTTCAGTGGCAGTGTTTCAACTCAGTCACTGAAAGCAAGATGCCAGCAGTGGTGGGATGATCTCCAGCAATCTTATGTGGCACGCTATAAAAATACTCAGGCTGGGTGGCACTGCTCTTATACTGTAAAAGTACAGCCAGTGCTATTGCTTGATCTGGGGCATGACAAATATGCCTTTAATCACCAACCACAAACACAAAGCTTCTTATCAAATCTAGACTACTTTGACTCCCATGAAGGCCACAGACTCTAGTTGTTGGACTGAATTAAATAATACTTTCCAGGGGATGCATGCTTTACCAGGTGAGCTCCCATCTTCAGGACTATTCTGAAGACAAAGATTAAAAGCTATAAAAAAGCAATGACATCCCTGACCATTCCCATCTCTGGCTGTTTTTAGTTGATTTGAGGGTGATGATGTGCAAACACATTCTAAAGCCTTAGTCTAAAAATAGGCTTTCCTGCTGTCCCTACGATAGGCATAGCAAGTTTACATATTGGCAGACAAAGGCAGTCTGTGTTGGCATCAGCAGGCTAAATCAGTGGAACGTGAGGAGGACATATGTGCAAAATTGACTAGACCTGCCTTGGTTGGCTCACTATTCCTCCCACATTCTGCTTTGCAGGAAGAAGGAAAGGTAGAGAGTGGAAATATATTCTTGACCGTCTGGTGCTCTGTTCAGGTCTCCCTTAAGGTTCAGGTTTGGATCTAAGATGAGTGCAGTGGGCATGTGAGATTTTTTGTGTAGGAGGCATACAGAGCTGATGCTTTACGATCTGCATGAGTTGGCTGTGCTGTCTCTCACCTCCTGCTTAGTAGGTGGATTGGATGATATGCCAGATTTGTCCCAGACGACTTCGTGTATGGTGCCCACAGTCAGTGTAACAAAGCTGTGGCTGTTTAAAATGGTTTGATAAGTAGAGAGGAACAGGTCGCCTTAAAGAATAGGTATATTCAGGTCTAGCTCATTGCAATATTCACATGCCAGATGTACATGTAAGCACTTCTTTGATTCAGATTCAGAATTTTTAATGAACTGCAGAATGAAGATTTGGTTCCCAGTCTGTGTAAAAATAGATTGTGATGATAGGAATGATAAAGTGCCATCAGTGTAGATGATATATATCAAGGCATGCCTATCATTTAGCTTTATGTATGTCAGTGTCACAGCATTGGATGCAGTTACTGTGAACTGTGACTGCAGGAAGAAAATATTAGGAGTGTGGTGAAGACAGAACCAGTTGGATGACAACAGAGTCTAATATCTTAACAAGGTTCGGCTCTCTTACCATGACATTTGTTCAGACGTATTTCTAGAAGATGAATCCCACTGACTTTGGTGACTCCTGGCTTTTCCTGCAGTCAAATAATGAGGTTCAAATTCAGGGTTTTAACAGCTGCTAAATTTTTATTAAACTTGTAATAACACTTGGTACAAGATGATTTACAATAGCTTTGTTTATTGTTTTATTTTTAATTTAATGCTTTCAATAAGTCCACGTTTTAATGTATTCATTGTTTGTTTTATGGCTAAACAGCTGTAGATGAGTGGCAATCCCATCAGCTGTTCTTTGTGTTTAATGCAAATTGGAAAATGCTAGCATGCTGCTGAATACTGGGATTTACATTATCACAGTGTTTTAGCGTGCTGACATGTCTGTGTGGCTCAGTAGCCTCACTGAGACTAGTGTGCCACTCCCAAATATATCTCTGATGGCTCCTATTCAATTGAATTAAGCCTCATCTTGATCCTCAACTGAACTTAGATTCCCAAAATTCTCAGGTATACAACTGGGGAAAGTTAAGAAAGGCTGAATTTAATGCAAATATTTTTCATGCATGACAAGTTACAGCCATACAAGAGGAACACATGAACATGATCCAAAGATCAGGATCGCTTCCAGCCCATAAACAGGATCAAAATGCTTGAATTGGACATGTGCTGTCCTTTCAGTGTTAACAGTTTCTACAAATACCGTAAGTCAGCAATGCTATTAAGTAAATGGTGCCACCTGGAATACACAGTGATCAGACACAAAATTAAAACTACCTTTCTAATATTGTGTAGGTCTCCCTTGTGCCAAAACAAATCAGGACATGATCTCTTAGTGTCCTAGAGTTTAGCAGCAGCAGTTCCTTTGCATCCTGTAGGACGCAGGTGGACCCTCTGTGGATCAAGGTTGTGCCAAAGGATCCCACAGATTGACAATTTGTCAGTACCTTTGGCTCTCTGTTCTATGAGCTGTTCCAGAGTAGTTTTTGCAGTGTAGTGGGGAAAATTGTACTGCTGGGACAGTACATGTCATGTTCATGAATGCCAGGTTTCCCAGCAGAACACTGCATTGTTACAATTGGGCTACACACCTCTAGACTACAGACTCTTGAGAACAGATGCTGGCAACTACATGTGTGAATACACTGTTGTTCTTAATCTCAAATTCAGATTTGCCAATGAACATTTGTTCTTCAGTTAACACTTTATAATACAGTCCATGACTAAGGGCATAATTTCCCTGTAATTAAATGGAAGTTCAATGTAATTTATTTGAAATTACAATGTAATTATATTTACATTCAAATACTTAAAGGTAGGTACACTAGAATAAGGAGGTAACAAGTCAGGTTTTTACAGGAAACAAAGAGGTAATTATACTGTAAGTAATTTTAAGTACTGCGTAAGTAATTTTAGGTACCTCATAATTTCCTGGTAATTTAGCGGAAAAACAAACAATATTTCCCCATCTTACATTGTAAGTATGCTGTACTTTTTGGTGTGTGGGCCATATTATGGAGTAGCTTAACCTTGCCCAACTTCTGGGTATTTTACAGGAAAGAAGACACACATTATACTGTAAGTGATTGTAAGTACAATGTAAGTAAAAAAGGACAATTGAATAATAGAAAATCCATCATGCACATCAACATAATTACCTTAAATAATGATGTAAAAAAAATAAAGATGTAAAAAGGCAAGGTTAAGTCAGGAAATCTTGTTTTTCCACAAAATTACAAGGTAATTACACATTACTTAAAATTAGTTAACCTGTACTGTAGACCAATGAGATTGTGATCATCACCATCTAAGAGGATACAAGTGGCATGCATAATGTGTGACAATGCAATATTGAAACCTGTCACATTGTATTTTATGAAGGTCTTTCTTTATCATTTTAGGCATGCAAAATCTAGTAACATTGACAATCTTATGTTAAACATTACTTTGCTAAATGGCTTGAATTGAATATTGTTCAAAAGTACATCAGGGACAATAATTTTGAAACTGCTAGAAGTGTTCATGAAGGTTATGTTGTGAAAATGGAAAAGTGCCCATAAAACAGCAAATGTGATGTTGACCTTTAGCATAATTTGGGTGACAAATGATTAAAATTTTGACCAATACAGTAGAAGGAATAACAATTTTTGTGAATTGTGGATGAATGGATGGCCCCGCGACCCTGAATTGGATAAGCGGAAGAGAATGGATGGATGGATGGATGGATGGGTGATTCTTCTCCATGGCAAGAGCTCATTGGTCCTCAGGGTGGGTGAGCTAAAAACTGATTGGATTGTATTCCAATCTAGCGGAATATAGTCAACAACAGAAAACAGATATTGCCTGATGCTTTACTGTTGAGTTAACTCCTACACTTTTGTGAGTAGACTGGGTATTACATAGTTTCCAGAGCTCCTTCAGATTCAGATTCCGTGACATTACCCAGATTTTCATGGACTTTTCTTTTAATCATTATTTCATTGGCGACAAGCTCTTGAATATGTATGAAAAGCTGCACTAAAAAGAATGACTCACCGACAATAGACTGTAGATTACAGTCAGTCCCTCAACTGAGAGTGCAATGTGGATGTCAAAACACACAAAGGGATAAAAAAAAAAAAAAACACATGGCAAAAACAAACAAACAAACAAACACGCAAACAGGCACAAACAACACTGCAAATCCTGTCATCTTCATACAAAGACACATTCAGCAGGCTGTTTGGTATTTCTGGTGCAAACCTCTCAAGACATTAATGAGTAAAATGTTAGCTCATGTTGGGAGGATGGATTTTCACACTAGGCAAATTCTGCCAGAGAGGTTTCACACAGAGACATTGTTTTGTGATTCACACATGCCAAAGGAATGCACACACACACACACACACACACACACACACACACACACACGCACACACACACACACACACACAAACACACACACACACATGTGCATGCATATACGCACACAGAAATAAACACAGATTTAGGGAACACTTTGTTCCCTGGAAGTTGCATACTCGCGGGCATGGGGCTGCTGCTCTATATTCAGTGGCTGCTTATGGTTTGGATATAACTCATTTCTGAAAGCAAAGGCCTGACAACCCACTGTGTCTCCTATTGGCTTAGTTTTGTTTTTGTTTTGCCGCTGCTCTAATATTGAATTCCCAGGCTTGCTCGCTTGAGAGCAATCTGCCTGAATTTACTGCAGCTGTAATGCCAGTTTCCCCGGGAAAGGTGACCTCCACTCCAGGTGTGGTGAATCTGTCATAGCTTCCCTCCCACCTCCATCCCTGTATCTAATGACAACAATACTTTGCAGTGCATCTTCAATGTAGTTGATGGCCTTTTGTGGCTAAAGGAATATTTCAAGCTTAAGTGTGTTAAAAACTGACATAATTAGCTGCTTATTCGCACATGAGCATATGGTCTCAGTATAAAAATAATCCTACACATACATATCAAGAGACACGGAGGATGATAGAGATGAAAAGACTTCTTCACACATTATGCTCCTCTGATTAATGGAAAAAAAAGGATGAAGGCGCTGATAAAAGAATCTGTATTATTATCTTCTCATTTGATCATACTACCAACAAACAAGTGTGCAAAGGCAGCATGAGTAAAATTCATGTTTTGTTTTCAGTAGAAAGCAGAAGGTAATGAACCTGTAACAAGACTAGACAGAAACTCATATTTATGTTGCATTATAGATCAAAGAGTCCTGACAAAGTTGAGAGATAAAAGCTTTTGAAAATGTGCCAAATTTGGACCATCATTGTGACAATTTTACATCAACTAACAGTAAAGCTATGATTTTTTTTTTCTTTTTTTGTCTCAAAGTAACCTATTTTACTGTGTGCCTACTCTATACATTTTTGAGGCCAGTAGGATAAAGTCCAACTTATTGTAAGGGTCACATCAGCAGTAGGTTGTAGTACCATATCACCCCAGTAGAGCACTTTGCACTCAGACTGCTGGCTTACTTGTGGTTCCTAGGATATTTAAAAGTAGAATGGGAGGCAGAGCCTTCAGCTTTCAGGCCCCTCTTCTGTGGAACCAGCTCCCAGTTTGGATTTAGGAGACAGACACCCTCTCTACTTTTAAGATTAGGCTTAAAACTTTCCTTTTTGCTAAAGCTTATAGTTAGGGCTGGATCAGGTGACCCTGAATCCTCCTTAGTTATGCTGCAATAGGACTAGGCTGCTGGGGGTTTCCCATGATGGTGTGTCTTCTTCACTCACCTCTTTTCACTCTCTATGTGTTTATACACCACTTTGCATTTAATCATTAGTTATTATTAATCTCTGGCTCTCTTCCACAGTGTGTCTTTTGTCCTGTCTTCCTCCCCTCACCCCCAACCGGCTGCAGGAGATGGCTGCCCCTCCCTGAGCCTGGTACTGCCGGAGGTTTCTTCCTGTTAAAAGGGTGCTATATAAATAAAACTGAATAAAACTGAATTGAAATTAAAATGATAGACAATGTAATTGTGATAAAGATGGATTCTCAGTTTGTGCAACTTGATTGACTCCTTTCTTATGACATAAGACAAAGATGTGCTCCACTGTGAATTAAGCATTAAACAATCATTTGATCATATCATTTTGATCATGAAAAAGGTATGCACCAGCTGTGCTAAATGGGGGGGAGAGGAAACACCATCTGTGGTAAGACGATATGCTGGTTGAAGGCATTCTGAGAGAATACCAATTCTTCTTGCACTCTTTACTACAACTCACAATTCCACTCAAGAGGATAAGTACACTGAGCTTCAAGAAATAAAGTTATTTTCAAGTTCTAGGCACAGATTTATTTTATTTTTTAGCAGGCTACTATTAGACATAATTTACATTGGGAGGCACTAGGTCAGCATTACCACAGTGAGTTCAGAATGTGACTAGTGACTAACACCCTTGTGGACAACCTGTAATGTGCTGACTAAGGTAAAGAACAGCAATGGACATACTCATAAGTTGGAGCCCAGAGATGTATAATGACCACTGGTTACCATGCATCTGATGTGGAACAGGCTTCAGGGCCATGCAATGTAAAACAGGCCACTCCATTTATATCACAGGAGCTGTAAAGCTGTCACTGCCACTCCATGCTCTTCTCACATAAAGCTGATTTGTGATGGCTCCAATCCGCCAGCCCTCAGTCTCCCTAATGATGGCGAGATCCATCACACTCATTTAATCAGGGCTGTAAGGAAAGCAAAGAAGATGTATGAGCCCATTGTGTGCCTCAATAGGTGCTTTATAAAGTCACTATCGTACCCTGTCCTGCACCACCGGAAATTTAGATGCTAACATAATCAGTAATTCAGTGCAGTTGAAGATGTTTCGTTCTCTTTTTTTATCACCCACTTGACACTAATGAGAGTGGAGCACAAACATCTCACACTCCTGAATGAATGTTAACATTTGATAGAATGCCCGTTCTTTAAATTCCACAAAAGAGAGGATGTGACTGAAGTCCTACAAACTCAACAAAACAGGTTGTTTATCATTACCTTCCCACATGACCATCTCATAAAGGAGTTTGTGGTTTCTGATCACGCGCTACTCCAGTGGGGATCCATCACTAGTACTGAAATAGGTTTAGGCAACTAAAACGTCTTTGTTACAGTTAGGAGAGTAATAGAATCAGCAGATTTCACTACTCTAAGTGCTGTAACAGAAATTCAGGTACTTCTACTTCCTGGCTTCTTTTTGTGTATACATTACTGTGGAGTCTCTGCAATCAACATCATTTTCTTTTCCACACATCAGTTATGATAGGTGCATACAGCGAGTGTGCATGACAGCTGAATGCCTGAGGGGGCAGGCTGAGGTGGTGGACTTGTGCCCGTGGAGGACCTGGGAGTTCACCGTGCAGTCAGCTGTGCACGATGGGGAAGCTAGTGGAGAGAGTGGTTTAAAGAAATATGGAAATAAGTCCATAATTCTCTGTCTGTACAGCAGGAAAAGTCTTTCTCGTGACCTCATATGAATAATCTGCAATATGACCTGCCCTTGAACTCACACACTCACAGTGTGGTGAGACAGATAATGAAGAAAGCATAGAAATACAAAGAAAATCAACACCCTAACAAACTGCCCTGACAGAGAAGTGGCTAAAAATCAATGCAAAGTTAAAAAGAACGAGGCAGAATGATTTTTTGCTCCTCTTAGTGCTTTTGATTCTAAGGATAATAAATTCAAGTTATTGCTGTTACCTTCTTTTGTTTTCACTCAAGACCGTTTCAGAGGTCACTGCAGCAATTGGCTTTTACCTGTTCTTGACTGCAGCCAATTCCACATCATCAGGTGCGAACATTACATCAGCAATTTAGCAGAAAACTGGCAGTGTTATTCTGTTCTGAACCACATCATCTATGCTAGTGATTTCCAAAGCACTCCTTGTTGGTTCAGTGTTTTGAACCAGAATCGGTTCATTCAAAAGATGTGTTACCAATTGCTCAATACCACACTGGAGCTACGATAGCAAAATCCCAGTCACTGAACCGAAACACTGCTGAGCGGTCTATATTCCTCATAATCAACCAGCTACAGGAAAAAAGAACGAGGCAGCACAGTGGTGCGGTGATTAGCACTGTTGCCTCACAGTAAGAAGGTCCTGGGTGTTTGCATGTTCTGCCAGTGTGGGTTCTCTCTGGGTACTCCAGCTTCCTCCCACAGTCCAAAGACATGCAGTTAGTGGGTTAAGGTTAACTTGTGACTCTTGCCAGTACGTGTGAATGTGAGTACGAATGGTTCTCTGTCCCCCTGTGTTAGCCCTGTGACAAACTGGTGAAACTGATCTACAGTTTGACTTCACTGACTCTTGCTCAAGGTAATGTTTTTATATTGGAACTAATGACTCTCTACTATGCCAAGTACAGTGGTTCTTTAAAGTTTGCATTTGTGATCACGTGGCTGTCTAACCATGCGAGGAGTTGGGCCATCAACTCAGTGAGTGAGTTTATCCTTTAGGGCTGCACCTATATTCATAGAATCTGGGGTTACAGTACATAATCAACATTTGCTCCAGGGGATACACTTAATCAGTCACAGGATGCAATCAAATCAATGACTTGCATCGCTTGTTCAGTGAATGAGTGCATCCCAGTACATTAGCCTGCAACTGGCAGAGAACGTCCTTTCAGGAAGTGATTTTGTTCAGCTCGTTTCCTCAAACTATTTGCTTTTAAAGGTGTGCAATTGTAACAACACTACCCCGTGCTGATCATCTGTGAATGCATGGTGGTGCTGGTTGATATATTGGGACAAGAAACTAGTGGATAGTGAGGAAAGAAGAGGGGTATGGTATTATGGGGGTGTTGGAAGTGTGCAGTCACCCAAACAAATAGCTGACTCTGTATTCCTCCAGGCAGAATTAGGTTACTTCTCCAGTGAAGCTGCCCAATAAACTGCGCAATGAGGTTAGGGTCATTGACAGGCCTCAGATCATCACTTTACCTGTGTGTCACTGTGTGTGTTTGTGTGTGCAAGTATGCATTAATGAGTGTATAACCCTGATGTAAGGAAAATCAGGAAGAAAGAGAGACAGGAAGGAGAGACTGAAAGAGAAAGTGAAAGAGGGGGAAAAAAAGAGGAGGCACACTCAGAGTGAGACACCCACCATCGCTGTTTGAGAAAGCTTAGCCCAGTGGGAGAGCCCAAGCCACCATATTAGATTTTCTGCCTTATTGCCTCAGCCAGACTCTCTCGCCTCAGGTCACTTTCTTGTATAAAGGGACATGCATTAGTCCAATCTCCTGGAAACCTCCCAGATATGTTGATCCAAGGCCAAGGCTTTAATATCAGCCAGGTAACCTCTCACTATGTACCTCACCTTAATTCAATTCAAACAACTTTAACAATGAACATGTCAATACTGAAAATATTAGCTTCGGTAATACATGTGGGTATATCCCGTTTGAACAGTCACAGGTCCCCAGAGATCTGAGAGATTTATCTTAACAGGGAGCTGCATCAGCAGCCACATCACTACTCATTTAGTTCATAAAAGAGGAGCACTGTGTGGTTAGGGAAGCCTCCTTCACTCTTTTTTTCAGTCAGGGGTTGGGCAAATGTTATGCAGATTGAGATCTCACAGTTTTTTTTAAAAAAAAGGAGCAAACTATATTTAAAAAAATCATTATTTATTGCCTTTGCTATTTTGCTATCTGGTGAACCCTGAATGATTAATGAATACAGTTCATATCACACACGTGCAGGCTTACAAATGATTTAACGTGACGTAGCCAAACACTGCAACACTCCTGATGCTTTTGCTATAGATTAGCTTTGTATGTAGATAAGATTGAAATGTTGAGTCACGGACGTGAAAAATATCCCAAAGACTTAGTGGAATAAAGCATACTCATCATTTACTTAACGTTATCCCAAATATAACCTTGAACACCATGCTTATTCAGAAAATATAGCTTACAGGAAAAGATATGGCAGAACTCCAGCCCCGGTACAGTGTCTTGCAGATGGGGACGGGGCTCTGCAGGTTATTACTGATGCCTGGAAACAAATGAGGAAATTACGAACAAATACTATGACTCATTCATCATATGCATCCGTGACATGCCTCAGCATGTTCTAATGTGCAAGAGTCTTTCTAATCCCCTTTGTGCAAATTCATATACTGAGCTGAAACCATGACTCAATATCCGAAGAAGCCTTAGCTACATTCAATTTGTTAGTTTAGCTGCACTATGCCATTACCAAAGAAAAATTGTTTGCATTACGCTTGTTGCGTTTGAAGTCCGTATGCTGAACGTGGACCTGGGTGAACTCAAAAGATGATTGGGAAGGATATACATAAAAAATCCATTATCGCGCCGTCATTTGCATTTTCTTTAAACAGAGAGACACAGCAAGGTTTTCTAACAGCAGCACTGACAGTAAAGAAGTGACTGAACTCTCCATGGCATGATATGCAGAGGCTGGAGGAACAAAGAATGAGTAAGAAAGACGTTTGTGTGGCAAATTAAACAAAGATAAGAGTTCTCTCAAAACAGGGAAAAGAAAAGACGCATTTGCCAAAAACCGAAGTCATTCCTAGGTCATGCAGACAGAAGAAAAACAAGATGAGACTGCTGTGGAAGCTGTATCAGCTCTATTGTTATCTGCACAGGAACCAGTAACAACCTTTTCACTCATATACGGACAAATGGAGATGTCACTGAACTCTGAATTTATGAATGGCATTTCCAGAGGAATGGCAGCTTTAATGACTCAAAATTCCTGTTTTAATAGAAAAAGACTAAATTATGTAACTTAATTCTCTCTGCTACATTTAAAATCCACTGGGCTTAATCTTGGTGTAGTACAGACTAGTCTAAGCTATGAGACATGAGGCAAGTTCCATCCATCTAATCAGCTGCTGCAATATCAGTTTGTTTAGCTGAATGTATGGAAAAGAGATGCAACGTAAAGACGGTCTGGAAGTCCAGTCTCACACTTCTATAGCACAGATTACTTTCCAAACAAGATTTTAATTGAATAAAATGACTTATACATTTTCTACAGACATAATAACCAATGCAAGACCTTGCATTACAATGCACTGTACAACTGCATTTCAGGTTACCAGACTTGTAATATTTACTTGTTAATATTTCATTATATTGTTAATTATTAGTTGATCAAGAAGAAATTGACATATTATTTTGCTTTGGTAAATTTTTAGAAATATATTACTGAATAAAATGCCCACTTGTAAATTTCTGATGACAGTTTATTAATTCATATATCTATCATGAATTTTACATATACAAGATATAACACTGGAATCCTTTTTTAATAGCCCTTGCAGATGTTATATGGCTACCACATGTGAAATAATGGTATATATTTTTTAAAGTTTAATATACAGTATAAGGTATTTTTGCTAGCAGCAAAGTGTTCCTCTTGCTACTCTATTTTAAAATATATATATATAATTTCCTAATATTATATTACTTGCTTCACAAGTGGATGCATATGTACATTACAACTTTGCTCCAAGCTCATCCGAAAGTTTCTTTGGTCCCCTGACTAAAATTAAGACAGCGAACATGTTCATGATGACACTCACTGATTGAATTTTGAGTCATTTATGGACAGAAGATCTAGAAAATAGGAAGTATGCATATATGACGTTCCTCATGTCCACATCCTTCACGTGCAAATGGTTAGTCTTCTTTATAAAGTTCAAGAGTTGTATTTTTGGATGGAACTCATCAAGCATATCTTCAACTAAAAAGTGGCTAAAAAGAAAACTAAACACAACTCCCTAAACATCAGACGTCCATCTGCGTTGTTTTCAGGGTTAAACCTGGACAGTCGTGGCTTTTACAAAAGACTTCCCCTAATCTCTAAATCTGGTTAAAATGTAAAAGATACTTGAAAAGAACTTGAATTCAAACTGATTTCAGCCATTTACCAATTCACAATGTGTTGTACTTATGTTCAGTTTCAGCTGTAACAAATACAAATTCAGTTGTATTTATTACATCTAACATGCACAGGGTCAACATTATAATGAAATGTGCTTGACGAGACGATAAACAAGTCACTCAGCATCTGAAAATTTCGCAAGATAAAAACCTAACGCAATATGACCTTAAAAAGTAAGATGGAAAAATAGTAGAGAGAAATAAAATAAAAGAAGTCATAAATAAATCATTCTTGAATTTACACATCCCATGTCCCACATCTGCCTGATGGTAACAGGTAGAATAGATGGTGTGCTGGATGGCTATGATCCTTGATAATACTGTGGGCCTTACACAGGCACCACTGGAGGTAGATGTCCTTAATGGCAGGAAGCCTCTTGTCAACGATGTTCTCTGCCGCCTCTCCCACTCTCTGTAGTGATTTCCGGCTGTTGGCAGAGAAACAAACTGGCTGATGAATGTAGCTCCAAAAGTGTCTCCCTGTCATAATGAAGTGAGTGATAGTGCCATGCGCACAAAAAGAGCTAGAAGTAAAAAGTAAACAACTTTTGTGCTGAGGTGACTCAGAGCTCTTGTCACTGCGCCCATCCTAACTTGCTGGGTTGATGAGAGGTCAAAAAGATTGACATCATCAAGGCTGAAATTGGTAGTTCCAAAAGTGAAAGTTTTCAAAGTTTTCAAAGACATTAAGATCACCAAAAAACAAACACAAAAAAAGAAAAGAAAAAATAGTCACGCAATAACGCTATAGCTCCCTTCCCTTATCATGGTGGAGGGGTTTGTGTGTCCCAGGGATGCCAGGGGCTATGTTGTTGGAGGGCTTTTGCCCCTGGTAGGGCCTCACATGGCAAATTGGTCCTGGGTGAGGGACCAGACAAAGAGCGATTCAAATGACAAGAACAAGGGAACAGTTTACCCTGCCTGGGATAGGGTTACCAGGGCCCCGCCCTGGAGCCAGGCCTGGGGAGGGTGCTTGAGGGAGGGCGACTGGTGGCTGGGCCTTAGCCCATGTGGCCTAGCCAAGCGCAGCCCAAAGAGGAGACATGGGCCGTAGGGTTCGGGTGCAGTGTGTGTCAGGTGGCGGGAAATGGCGGAGACCCTGGCGAACCGATTACCGAGGCTGGTGATTGGGACATAGAATGTCACCTCTCTGGTCGGGAAGGAGCCTGAGCTAGTGCGTGAGGTTGAGAGATACTGGCTTGATATAGTCTGGCTCACCTCAACGCACGGCTTGGGCTCTGGAACCAGTCTCCTGGAGAGGGGCTGGACTCTGTTCCAGTTTGGAGTTGCCCTTAGTGAGAGGCGGCGGGCTGGGGTGTTATACTGGTATCCCCGCCGCTTGCTGCCTCTATCTTGGAGTTTTTCCGGCAGAGTTTTGACAGCAGTCCGAGGGAGGCTGGGTGGACCATGTTCAGCACTTCCATTGTTGAGGCTGCTGCACTGAGCTGCGGCTGCAAGGTGGTTGGTGCCTGTCGTGGTAGCCCGGATAAGTTGAAGAAAATGGATGCATGGACGGATTGATAACTTATACTTGTCATGTTAATACAACATCTGATTAACATTATATTTGGTTGTGCAATGGTTGTGATCAGACAATCACAAAGAGCCCGCCCTGGGAAAAGAGAATAATATTAATGGACTGCAATTTTTTTGTTTATACAAACTTATTATTTCTATGCATTATATGCAAAGGTGGTGTGGTGGTGGAGAAATTAGAACTGCTGCTTCATAACAAGAAGGTTATGGGTTTGAATCTGCTTGTTGTCTGAGGAGTTTGTAGAGGTGTTGAGGAGGAAGCAATGTGTTTTCGCTTTCAATCAAATTTGGACATCTTTTCATCGACGTGAGTAAACAGCTTTTCACCTTTCAAGCACATCTGATTGTTGTTCTGATGTCTGGTAAAATCATTTTCAACATATTTTCAAAAACATTTTTTTTTGGTGGTGTACATAACTACCATCTAAAAACTCACATAGTCAACAAAACAAGCTTCCAGTAGTGGTTACACTTCCTCTGAACTCTGGGCTTTCACTGACACTAAATGCTTTCAGACATGAAAAGTATTTTCCACAGGAAAATGTTCAAAGAATGGTTAAACATAATAATAAAGATTTATTGTGCCTTGACAAAACTGTCTTAGCGGTAAATCTGTCTTGAAGTTTAATTTCTAAAAACTTTTTCTCTCTATGAGATTAAAAGTGTATGTAATGCTGCATAAAAGAGATATATGAGTGTCACCAGCCTCTTGTTTAGGTTCTGCTGACTCTAGATTTATGCAACACACACAGGATTTAGAGTCAAGTGAAAAATGTGTCCTCTGTGAATAAAAATGAGAAGGCCATTAAATACCTCCAGGCTTAAAGCCAGTAAAAAGTGACAGTTTCAATTTCTTTTCAGCATTAATTAATAAGTAGCCTACTAAAATTTTAATTATTGGTCAATCACAGTTCTGGCTAGGAGGGCAGCATAAAAGTCATTGTAATAATAATAAACTGTACACACCATAAGAATAAAAACAATTTCAGACCTAATAGTTGCCTTGTGTTGTTAATCAAAAGAGTATTCTTTACAGAGGAGACACCGTGAATTTTCTATTAAAAGCCAGCATTTCTGGGTACATTGACATTGCATGTTGTTTAGTTTCTTTACTAAATGCTACTTGTAGAGTGTATAAGCTAAATTGTATACACTTCCCCTTCAAATCCTCCCAGGTCCTCACTCAGCACTACATATGTAATTTCATATGAGAAAACTTGAAAGTGATGGCTGTACAGTAAGTGGGTGAAATGCATGTGTAGGCAGAAACTTGCCACTAATGACAGCCTCAGTTGTTTCAGCAAATCCTAATACTGACTATGGTAAATCACAATGTGTCTATACACAAAAAAGCCCCTTTTTTGTGGGGGGGGCTTTTTCCCCTTCTTCACACACACACACACACACACACACACACACACACACACACACACACTCAGTCTTCTTTGGGATGTTGTGTTGTGCCAGTTGCAGGACTGTCATGGGAGGTTCACCAGTGAATTGTGTCGGGAAAAAAAATCTTGAATCTTAAACCAGCACACGGTTTTTGTCCCATTGTTAATGCCAGAGGAGGTTTGGAACTCTGCAATTATTGAGTCTATATAGCACTGGTAACTTTTACACACCATACGCCTCAGCACTTGTGGTCTGCCTGAGTTGCTAAGTTTCTAAACACTTCCACTTTGCAATAATACCACTTAACAGTTGACTGTGTAATATCTAGGAAGTGAGAAATTTCACAAATTGAATTTGAGCGTAGTACTGTAATAGGATGCCACTGTTGCAACTAGTCAGTGAGCTCTTTAGAATGACCCATTCTTTCACAAATGTTCGTAAAGGCAAACTGCATGGCTAGGTGCTTGAATTTCTACACCTGTGGCAATGGGACTGAAAACACCTGAATTCAAAGATTAAGAGGTGTGACCCAATACTTTTGTCCATATTGTGTATTTCATTCATGTAAAGCTTTTTATTTTAACAATAAATTCAAGTTTAACATCTAGCCAGGCCCCACATCACCAGCAAAGCTTCCCTGACATCAAAACTTGACTGGAAAAAGTCACAGTCATGAGCAAGGCAAGGTGGAATTTGAAGTCATGCATACTGCTGTATTCAGAGGGGAAGCTCACTATGGATGGCTACTGATAGGATATGACAGGATGTGATGAATGGTAGAAAGATGTACTTCTGATCTCTGCCTTGAAAAACAAGGTGGAAGAATTCGATTTTTTTCCCTGCTGAGAGTACCCTCACCATTTTTGTCTTTCATAAATATCTCAGACAACAATTCCAAGTTCATTTCCAATCAGAAATCAGAACATCAATGACGTAGTAGATCATCCGGCCCACGATCCATCACAATTCACAGGTTATTGCCCATAAAACAACAAATGTAATCTTGACCTTGAGCACAATTTGGGTAAAGACCCATTACGTGATCACTGTGTGTAAGTTTGATGAAATTCAGACCAACACTCCACGACGAGTAGCAATTCTTGTGCATTATAAACAGAAAAATGTACGACGGAATCCTCTTCATGGCATAAGCTCAACAGTCCTTCACCCAAATGAGCTAAAAATTGTTAGTAGAATTTAACTGAATGAATATTAAATTTAGTTACCATTCTTTTTTCATAATCCAGATAGAATTAAAACAACACTGAGGCAAGGTCAGACACATTTATGCTGCATACTGAAAGCTTTCTATTCAAAAAAGCAATGGCCAATTTCATCCTTATACAACTGTCAATTTGTTCACGCATAAATGAACACAGACATACAGCACATACACAGTGCTGACAATATGGTAGTCAAAGCTCTGAGTAGAGTAAATGCTCTGTAATTACTTCCAGCACACACTTTGTTTTTGACCCCAGGGTATTTTAAAAACTACGAAATACATTTGAATTGAAATCTTTATAGAAAAAAAAAATTGCATGATAATAAAGACAGTGAAAAGGTAGGTAAATAATTTTGAAGATGCAGTTGTTCAAGATGCAGAGCTTTTTATGTGATTATGTATTACACGTCCACAAGAAGTATATGGACTTCTATAAACAACATTTAGAAAAATGTTGTAGTCAGGTGTACCCTCAAGCAGTAACCCCTCACAGCTATTTGCCTTATGACAAGCACATTTTGACTAAAGCTAAAATCCTTGAAGCATTTTCAGATTTTCAACAAAATCCACCTTTACATGTGTCTATCAACTTTTCAGGGTTCTGGCTCCATTGACAACAAACTAATAAGAGCAGCTCAGGCATCATTTTGTCCATCCATGTGCTCCAAGCTTTGTCTAGGGGAACCTGAGGCATCCCTAGACCAGTTGGAATACATAATCTCTCCTGGGTCTCCTGGGCTTCCTCCCAGTCAGACATGCCCAGAATACCTCAACAGGGAGGCTTCAGGGAGACATCCTAATCAGATGCCCCCACCACCTCAGCAGCCTCCATTCAACATAAAATAGCAACTGTTGCAAGAAGAGGTTAGGAGCTTAGATAGGGTATCACCGAATCTGAGCTCCCAAGCCTATCCCTGCAAAGAAAAACTAATTTCAAAAGCTAGTATCTGCAGTTTCATCCTTTCGGTCATGACCCACAGCTCGAGACTAAAGGTGAGAGCTGGAGCGTAGTTGGGCTGGTAAATCCCAAGCTTCAGCTTCAGACTTCAAGCACGCCCACACATGGAAGCAGTATAAGTTATTGGAGAGAGAGTTGCTGAAGTTGATAAATAGATAATGTACATGAAGAAAGGTAGAGTAAAAGAATAAACACTAAAATGAGAGACAGTGATAACGGGAACCCTGTTCCATTTGTTATGAGCTGACTTTCTGCCTTGTTGTCTTGCATCTTGATCACAATGCTTAACTCACCTGTGTGTGACAGTTGCAGAACCTCTTGGTTAAGAGTTGCCTGTGTGAGCAGTTCAGTTCAAGAATCATCACGTCATCTAGAAATTCACTATGTTGTGTACCATGCTAGTAGAGCTAGGTAACGAATGGCTGACAGGGGTGGGGACAGCCAAACTTTGTGGTGAAATGCTGTTTAATGAGCATCTGTTTAAGCATTCTTGTGCTTATATAAGTATGAAAGCTCTCGATGTCACTGCAGAGAGAATTTTGCATATGTTAAGAAAAAGGGTACATGTGGTTATGCTTATTAACCATGTGCTAGCCATGTAAATGGCAGTTGGTAATGCCTGGTTAAAGCATGACAGTCTTGTCTAACAGTCTATTGTTTTAGCTGTAACATTCAGGTAAGGACAGAATTGACAATACAGGGTGGGCCATTTATATGGATACACCGTAATAAGATGGGAATGGTTGGTGATATTAAAGTCCTGTTTGTGGCACATTAGTATATGTGAGGGGGCAAACTCCCCAAGATGGGTGGTGACCATGGTGGCCATTTAGAAGTCGGCCATCTTGGATACAACTTTTGTTTTTTCAATAGGAAGAGGGCCATGTGACACATCAAACTTATTGGTAATGTCACAAGAAAAACAATGGTGTGCTTGGTTTCAACGTAACTTTATTCTTTCATGAGTTATTTAC
>VUQS01057989.1:0-12885 GCA_015108495.1 Heterochromis multidens | reverse complement strand
CTCAGGGAATCCAGGACCGTGGCCACCTGCTGCACATGCTCTGCCCAGGTGTCACTGTGGATGATGACATCATCCAAGTAGGTGGCAGCATACGCAGCGTGCGGCCGCAGCACCCGGTCCATGAGGTGCTGGAAAGTGGCCGGGGCTCCGAACAAGCCGAACGGAAGTGTGACGAACTGGTACAACCCGTACGGAATGGAGAAAGCTGTTTTCTCCCTGGACTCTGGAGGCAAGGGAATCTGCCAGTAGCCCTTGGTCAAATCCAGCGCCGTGAAAAAATGAGCAGTGCCTAACCGGTCCAGGAGCTCGTTGACCCGGGGCATGGGATAAGCATCAAACTGTGACACCTCATTCACCTTGCGGTAGTCCACACAGAACCATATAGACCCATCCTTCTTCACCACAAGAACTATGGGGCTACACCAGGCACTGTGCGACTCATCTATTAATCCCATCTTTAGCATTTCAGCCAATTCCTTCTGAACTATTTGCCTTTTATGTTCAGGTAACCTATAGGGCCATGAACGCACCGTCACGCCAGGGTGCGTTTCAAAGTGGTGCCCTATGAGAGAGGTGCGACCGGGCAGGGGGGAGAACACATCTGCAAACCGCTGTTGCAATGCAGCAACATCCGCTCTCTGGGTCTGTGTGAGATGGTTATCACAATGGATGGAGGCGGGAATGGGAGAATTTGGCACCTCCGGCCCCAAGTCCTCTCTTTCCTTAACCAGACTCACCAGAGAAGCGGTTTCAGCCTCTCTCCATGCTTTGAGGAGGTTGAGGTGATATATCTGTGTGGCTCCTCCCCTGTCCGACTGCACCACCTCATAGTCAACGTCCCCCACTCGCCGTGTGATCACAAAGGGTCCAAACAACAGAGGGTCTAGCCAGCGATCCCCTTTGCGTTCATCTTCGTGAATGAACTTGAATGAATCATGGATTTTAAAGTCTTATTCAGTCGCTCTACCAACCTGTCAGTCTGAGGGTGGTAGACACTGGTCCGAACAGATTTAATGGCCAGAAATTCATACAGTTCTTTTAGTGTGCGAGACATGAACGACGTGCCCTGGTCAGTCAGTATCTCTTTCGAGACGCTGACTCGGGAGATGACCTGAAACAGTGCCTGCGCCACACTCTTCGCAGAAATGGTGCACAGTGGCACTGCTTCGGGATATCGTGTTGCATAATCCACCAGAACTAATACGAAACGATATCCCTGTGCACTCTGGTGAAATGCCCGATGAGGTCTATGCCTATGTGCTCAAACGGGACCTCCATCAATGGTAGCGGGCACAAAGGCACTTTTGGAATGGCTGGCTGATTCACCAGCTGGCACTCCAGACAGGACACGCACCACCGGTGCACATCCCCCTGGATGCCCGGCCAATTCCATCTCTTCCTCCCTAGAGTCAGCATTGGACAACCTCGCGTCACCACAGAGCGCAGCGCAAATGCTACAGGTCCCTATCGGTCGTGAACGCATCCCCGTACACTGCTCCAACAGGTTATGAAACCCCAGCCAATTTGTACCCAGAATTAGGGGATGCGTCTGGCAGGAGCTAACCACGGCCTTGACTCTATGCATTTTTCCCTTGTATTTAATGTCTAGTGGGACCATAGGATACTTGTGGATATCCCCATGCACACACTTAACCTCCACCCACTCTGCCTCCAACAATACCCCTGGTCGAACCAGGTGTTGGTGGACCAGGGACTGCATGCAGCCTGAGTCCACCAAAGCCTGGGGTATACCCCCTTGGCACCTTACCGGAACGCTGTACATCCCTCCTAGACCGGGGGAGGGTGTTGGAGGACTGGCGATATGGAACACCTGTCCCACCTCCATCATCGGACACTCCCGATGTAGGTGTCCCAGCCGCCTCCACCTCCAGCACTCCTGCCGCGGCATTTGTGCGACCCCCAGTGGGTTGGGCACAGCATCCGTCACCACCGGGACCTGCGGGGCGACAGGAGAAAACAAATGGTCAGTGGGCAGTTCTGGCTGCTGCTCTGCAACAGCGGGCCGAGGTGTGGACGCCACTTGGGGCCCCCTCCTTGGGGCCGGGATCGGCCAACTCCCTGCTGCCAGCCACAGCCGCACCAGTGCGTGCTCAGCAGCCCGGCTCAGTAGTCCTTCGCCCGCTCAATCACGTTGACTAGACCAGCTGGCTGGTGTCTGCGGACCCACTCCGCCTCCTCTGTCAGTAGCCCCTCCAGAAACCACCTGAGGACCACCTGCTCCAGCATCCATGCCTCCCCCTCCATGGGGCCAGGCTGCAACCATCTGGCAGCCACGTTGTGTAGCCGCCTGGCGTAGCTGAAGGGATGGTCCTCTGGCCCCATGCTGCCATCCCAAAAGTGGCGGCGGTGGTCTTCAGAGGAGAGACCCACGTGGTCCAGGATGGCACGGCGGACATTGCTGAAATCCATCCCCTCTGACACAGAGAGGCTGCGAACTGCCGCCCTGGCCTCCCCCGCCAGCAACATCCTCTGAGCCCACTCCTTCGGTGGCCACTGGCAGGCCTCCGCCTCATTCTCGAAGGCCTCCAGAAAGTCTAGGTTGTTTTCCTCCCCCATCCACCGAAGCATCACCACTGGCCCCAGGGAAAGCGGCTGTGGCTGCAGCGAGAAGCCGGCCCAAGCAAGCAGCTGGCCGAGCCACTCCTCAGCCTGTACCTACTGCGGGCCCGCCATCCTGCGACTGGGTTTCGACACCAGTGTAACACAAGGACCCAGACAGCAGGTTTGACAGATTGTGTTTGTTTGTTTATTTACAATGTTTTGCACGTTGTGTCTGGGCTGGCAGCTTTCCTGCTGCGCTGCCTCCAGCTCTGTTCCTGTTCAGACCTCTCGTCAGGTCCTGGCGTCCTGCTATAGGGGACACATGATTAGATGATAACATACTGCTGTGCTGGCTAGCCTCCCTGACACCACGCCCTGAACCCACTGCTCCACCCCTCCCCTGCAGCTGAGCCGCAAACCACACCACCGCCACAGAGATTTATAACTGAATGTCATCAGCATAGCAGTGACAAGAGATATCCTTAAAAGTCTCAAAATGTGCTGAAGAGGGAGCAGATAAAACAAATACAATAAAGGCCCCAAAATGGAACCTTGGGGCACACTACTTTGGTACTTTGTATTTAACCAGATAGTAGTACTAATATTTGTGCCAAACCACAAATGCAAACCTGGAGGCTGTGCTAGTGACAAATAACTTGCTATATAGGGCTCATAAGTGTGCTCACGCTGTCAAGTACAGCTACATTAACTGCATGTCCAACAAGTTAACCATGCAGTGCTGCACACTTCTCGCCCTCAGTAGTTGCATTTTGGTTATGTAGTAGAAGGGAGTGCCCACTGAACAATTTGATGATGTCCAGCTAGCTAACTCACAGTTGAAATATTTTTTTTCTTTTAGGCACCACAGGTAATGCATTTTAAATCTAGAAGAATTTGGTATATACTGTAGTATAAATGTACAACAAGTTGCAAAAATTAATAAAAATGAAGAAACTGGCATCACAATTGCAATGTAACATTGCAAACGTCATTTCCAGCAAGTGCACAACTTACTGAAGCTAACTCCATGAAAAGTGTGCCAGGGCTCTAACATGTATAAAAATCATAAACATGTATCTAACATGTATAAAAATCATAAATTTATAACTGTGTTAGTCAGCTGGGTGTATAGTCTGGTATTTTAAGAGAGTCACCCAGCTTTAACATCTCCTCAAGTGTAGCAACTGATAGTCATCCCCAACGTCAGGTATTATTTTCTGCTTACTTGCAGGAAATTTTATTCTAAGGATGATGCAAATTTCCAAACACAAAAAACTAAATAACTTTTTGGAGCTTCTTTCAGCTGCAAAAAAAAAAAATTACTTAGTCAATTTTTATGATTTGATAGACGGATGATAGTTTAACATAGCTCCAATACAGAACATGAAACTGATGTGCTGCAGAGAGTTTATAGTTATTGCTAATTTCCAACCCTTGCCCCTAGTTTTGGCTTTTACCCAAACACACAAATACAATTTTACAGTATTTCTTCTTCAAAGTATTTCTTTGCCATCCTGTTTTTTTTTTTCAAATCTTGCTGTTGGTTTGCTGTTGCTGGCTCAATAACATGCATGTCATTGTCTGATCGCTGCTAAATGCCTATTCTCACATAACATGAATCTGTGTGGTTACACTGGGTGAGTCTGACACCATCACAAGCCTGAAAATGATGAAGAAATGGAGTCACTGAAAAAAATAAAAAATAAAGTCCTTCATTTCATTTGCTTTCTAATCCTCCCTCCTTTCAGTCCTCCATCCTGTACCTGTCACCTCTCTGCTCCCTTCATCCTATTCCTAAAACTCTCACCTCACTCTCTTTCTCCCTCCAACTTCTCGCTCTAAAACCCTCTTTCGCTCCCTTTTCTCAGTGTCTCGCCTCTCATCATCAGCCAGTCATTTCCCCTTCACTACGCTACCTCTCTATCCCCCATTTCCTTCCTTCCTTTCTCTTTCTCTCTCTTTCTTTTTCTTTTCAATCAGCCTCCTCCCCACTGCCCTACATTTACTCCCTTCTTTTCATTCCCTCTGTTACACTTTCTCTCCCCTTTCTCTCTCTCTCTCTCTCTCTCTCTCTCATCCTCTGATACCCAGCATGCATACAGTGAGAATCAGAGGAAAGTGGAGGAAGCATTGAGTTTGCTCCGGGAATGACAAGACATAAAGGAGGGGATTTTGGGACAGGCGATTAGCGGAAAGCAAAACAAAAAGCCCCTTGTCAATCTGGCTTATAATTCCATTAAAATTTGTAAATGTGGTAGTTTACTTTGAGAAAAGCTCCTATAATTGGCCTCAGTGGAGGTATTTGAATGTGCGTGTGTGTGTGTGTGTCTGTGTCAAAGCCATACATACACAAAAAGTGCAAAAGTTTGGGAAAGACAGCTGCACCTTTTAAATATTTTTCTCATGCATGTGTCCATTTGAGTATGTGCGTGCGTGTCCTTTTAGTCTTTAGCAGTGTGTGCCAGTCTCGGCTCCTGGTTGGTATTTGTTGGTATTTCCTGCGCAGGTTGGGATTTAAACAAAAGAGTAGGCAAAGCTGGAGTTGGACCCTGCTGACTCCTGAATCTGACACAAACAGATGCTTACAAGACACACACGCACACACACCTACATGCACACACTCGACACAGAAATCTGCAAACAAGTGTGTTACCTAAGCCTGAGGCAGGAGGGGAGGGCAGGGAAGAGACACGACAAGACGGATAAGGGAAAGGATGGGGAAGTAGGGTGGGTGGAGGACGAAGTGGTGCTTGTGCTTCTGTGTGTGTGGGGGGGGGGGTCCAGGAAAATCAAGCGAATCAAGGAGATAATGAGCAGGAGCAACCCCAGCAGATGTTGGCTGTCCTAGGTAAGCCAACATTTTCAACACATACAGAGAACACACAGAAAGTGGCTCCAATTACTCAGTAACCACCAACATTTCAGATTTTTCCCCTCCTCTTTTTATTTTTTCCCATCTCTCTCCTTCCAGTCTTTTTTCCCTCTGGGAATGATGGGAGATGCAGCTGGATATAACCCCCCCGACACACTCTCTCTCCTCTCTCTCTCTTTCTATCTGGCTCTGAGTGGAAGTAAACAGAGGAGGAGATCTCATTTGGTTCCTGAACTGTTGCAGCGCTCAGTGCAACCACCACACACTCTCTTTTAATTTCTCTCACACACATATGGACAAACACACACACAAACGGCACAAAGGGATCTTGGCAGTAGAAGAGCCGAAAACACACGTTGACTGGACTCACATCAGCCACCTCTGACTGGGCAGCGTTTCAAGAAGACAAGAAGAGCAAGAGGTGATAGAAAGCAAGGAAAAATAGAAAAGAGAGCGACGAGGATCAGAGGACTGCATCGCTTTGGGTTTCTTTGAGTCATCCAATTAAGTTTACAGCTGACAATGGAGAACACATGAGGGAAAGAGAACTGCTGGGAAACTTGGGGCAAAAATGCTGCTGGGTAAAGTTTGTGGATTTTTCTAGAGGGATTTTTTTTCTTGTCCTTGAACTTTGGGGAAAAACTGCACAGCGTCGACTGCTGACTGCAAAGAGGAAGAAGGTGAGAACCCAGTTAATGATTTTGGAGCGTAAAATTCTCCAAGAGTTACTGATTTAGCTCTTTCAAAACTAAAGAAAATCTACCTGGCACTTTCTTTTCTGCATTTTTTTTTCTTTGAGAAGAGGAAGTTAGCTTAGACAGATTTTCCCATGTCTCATTTTATGACAGAAGTCTCCAACAGTGATCCTAACTGACCTATTTAAAAACGTACTCTGACCTCTTTTCATGATTGATTTCATAAATGTGTTGGATCAATAGATAAGTCATGTGCTTTAGCAGGAACATGCAAATCTGTATTTGAGTTACTTCTAGGATTTTTTTTTTATGGGGATTTTTGTGTGCTTTTCTCATTTGTTTAAATATTACAATAAAACTACTTCTACCTTGTTTCTGCTGTTCAATAGCATCTAAATGTCATTTTCTCTTTAGCACTGTTTGTCTCTCGCTAACACTCTTCCATCCATTTCCCTCCTGTTTGAAGCCTGCAGGTGGGACATTGGAGAAAAGGGCTCTCCAAGAAGCATGGCGCCCACCAACCCATTCTCCTGCTACGTTTTCCTCTTCTTCCTCTTTTCCTTCTTGGTTATCCAGCCAGCCTTCACCCAGAGTCCATCAGCCACCGCTGTGACAGTAACTGAGGGTTACCCTAGCACGCTGACTAACCAGACAACTACCAGCTATACAGAGACCACCCAGAACACTCCTCCAGAGACGGGGCTTTCCACTCCCAACAGCGGTGGAGACGCAGATGATGAGGATCTCCCTCCTGCTGGCGGGACACGCTGCCAGGGTTACTATGATGTCATGGGCCAGTGGGACCCACCTTTCAACTGCAATGCTGGCGTCTTCCTGTACTGCTGCGGTACCTGCTTCTACCGCTTCTGCTGCCAGTTCCGTCAACAGCGGCTGGACCAGAGCATCTGCTCCAACTATGACACTCCCATCTGGGCTAACACTGGCAAGCCAGTGGCCACCATCACTGAGGGGCAGGGGGACCTGGACCGGGACCGCACACAACTTATTGTGTACATCATCTGTGGGGTGGTAGCCATCATGGTGCTGGTGGGCATCTTTACCAAACTGGGCCTAGAGAAGAGCCGTGGAGGAAGCGGAGCAGGAGCAGGGGTGGGACAGGCTGACCTTAACTCCAGGTGAGCAAGTGTGTGTGTGTGTATATATAGGTGTGTGTGTGTGTGTGTGTGTGTGTGTGTGTGTGTGCAGGGGCCGGCTTCCTCCCAATATTTAGAAAATACCCATTTGTCCCCCCATTATAAACATAAAAGACATAGAAAACTGAATGTTTATTCTTTATCAATGGGTTTTTTTCCTCATAAAATATTAATGTGGATCTTTTGCTGTGTTGCAGTCATCCCCACCACAGACAAAGGAGGGGCACTCCTCTCCTTTGGCAAAACTTTGTAACATGAGCAAAAATCATGCTGAAACATACAACATCAATTAAAGTTACAGTAGTAAATTTAGATAATCAAATTTCACATGGACATTTAAATTAATTAAATAAATTAAAGCAGGTTACTTCCCCAAACAAATGACACAAACGTATCCTGATATCAGATAGAACTGTTGATTCTTTACAATCTGACTCTCATGTCTGAAACCAGGTGTGTGTGTGAATTTAATGCTGCTTATGTGTGTTTTTACTCTGACTTGCCCTAGCATGTTGAGCAGAAAATTCTAGCTAGTCAAAGTGCAGATTTGCATTTATTCAGAACGTGGACACACAACATGCCAGCTTGGAATTAAAAACTTCAGAGTTTAAATTGGTGCCTGGAGACCTTCTAATGTGTGAATGTTCTCAAATTAATTATGAAGCCTCTTTTGAAAGCACATTAACCAAATTTGACCAGCTCATCCCAACCTTAGAAAACTTTAGAGCAGAAGGTTTGTTGCACATTAATGCAGTAAAAAAGTGCTGTTTTTTAAACATGAGCATGTTGTGACCCATGAACTAGACAAAAGGTCTGTGATCGCCAGTAGTTTGCATGGAACATGCCAACTTGTCTGCAAACACTCACCAGCTACTCTCCGAGTGGTAGTGAAACTGTGAAGTGTGACACAAACCAGAAACTGAGACATTTGCCATTAAAGTAAAAGCTGTGCCTTTTGAAATGTGTTGGCTGAAATACTGAGGCACAGCTTTTACTTTGAAGGTGAACAGTTTCCAGTTTGTGTCACACTTTTTCAAATTTTTCAAGTTCAACATCCCTGTTGGGAACACACAGAGTAGGGCAGAGCGTAAAAAAGTAAATAAATAACTACACGTAACAAGTATTAGGGAAATCTGTTTATGTTTTCTGTGTCTGAAAGAAAAAAAATATCGACCAATATATCAGAATATCGAATTTTTAAATCACCAAATATCGGTATCGGTCCCAAAAACCCTATATAGGATATAGCTTTAGCTTGAAGGAGTTTTATAACAGATTCTGACAAACTTGATCTATTCAGTCCAAATATCGGCCACATTAGTGGCAAGTCTGAATAGTTATGATGAGTATGGCCAATATTTACACGTGAATGAAGATCACTTGCAAATCATTACCAAAGGGTAATACCATGAGCTAACAGCAACAAAAGGTCCTAAAGAGCAGTTTTACATTTGTTAACAGATCCATTTTGAATTGTCTGGCTTTATGATCCACTATTTAAGAGATAACGTCATGTGCAGCACTTGCACTTGTTACTTTTGGGTTGTTGAAAGTAATCTGCATGATTCTACAGTAGGGTACAGTGATTTGTTTAGATGGGAAGTGGCATTGATTGGGGGCTTCATGGATGGCAGAAGGTTCTACTGAATAGCACAGGAAGAGACTTGTGGTGATGTGGGGACCAGAAAACATGCAATATCAGAGAAATTTGACAGGTGAAATAGCCTAACTGTTAACGACACAAAGTGGGCACATACTGAGTTAAACTTTTCTCAACTCTGAGGTTAACCGACATAATTGGGGGTTGTAAATAAACAAAAGGGTGGAATGTCAAAAATATCGACCAATTGTCTGCTACAAAGAGATGCGCTGTGAGCAAATTGCTTTATATGTGAGTGGGGCTTAAGAAATTAATATAAGCTCACTCATTTCTAGTTCAGAGTCTAAACTTTGAACTATGAACATGAACTAGTTTATTAACTAAACTTTGAGCTAGTGTGAACTTGCATTAGTTGTGAATGAGATACTCAGTGTGCTTCTGTTCATCAGTTTACACATCTATAACTTTACATATTTCTTTGTTTCATTCTTAGGGTTTATTCATTTGTTTCTCCTTGTGTATCGTTTGCTTTGCTTGTAAGCATGAAACAGGGAAAATCAACCAACTTTCCTTTATTTATTTATGTATTTATTTATTTATTTTTGCAGTGAAGCACTCCTAACTTTGTGCTTCTGTATGAGAATCTCTGAGAATGTCTCAGGTGTACAAATGTGTCAAGGTTTAGAACGAGCACATTAAGTCACATTTTATGCAAATAAGATCTTTTAGAGGACTGGATGGTAATCGGGGATCGTCTGATTGTTGGGGTTTCTCTGTATTATTTTAGGGTCTTTACCTTACAATATAAAGCCCCTTGAGGTGACTGTTGTTGTGATTTGGTGCTATATAAATAAAATTGAATTGAACTGAATTGAATTGAATGGAATCTTATGTCTATGAATTGAGTTACCGAAACACAACCCTAGAGAAGAAAAAAAGCTTTATGTAAGAATTGCAGTTTGAGTTTTAAACTTTGCCTTTCTCTGCCTTGCTCCTGATACAATGCAATCATACATACACACATGTGAGCATACACTCCAGCTGCAGTATAGGGTTAAATACATGGTTCAAAGTTCAATCTGTTCGCCTCAGGATATCATTACAGCACAGCATGGGCTCAGATCTCTCTGCTTTCATCCCAAACCAACTCTCTCTAGCTGCCTCTTCTCATTCTTTTCTCTATAGAGCTTGTTCTTCTTATCTCTCCAGGCTTATTGTTTTTGATCTCATTTTCTTGCTCGAATATCTATTTCATCATGTGCTATTTGTACCTCTCATCCTGAGTTTCTTCATCACAAATCACTTTGTTTTGGTTCGTAAAAGTCCTCCTCTTCAGCCTTTGCCCATATCTCATTTGTTCCTTCTTTACCAGGTCAATGTCCTTTTTTCTCTCCTCTGGGGCCCATCGTTCACAAGTATAAGAAGCCAAAGCAGCGGCCACTTTCACTCTGATCTTTATGCATTCCTCCCCCTTTTTCAGTTTCACTTTGCAAACATCCCGTCTCCCCTGCGTCATTTTTCCCAATGTCATGAATTTTAATTGAGAAGACACGAGGACCACTCCCCTCATGCCACCAAGTCCTCCACTGACCATCAGGTTTGTTTGTGTGCCTCCCATTAACCTGATTTGCAAAACCCATTTGGTGGATAACACACCGCTAGGATTAATATTTCCTGCAGGGTAGCACCTCACTGAAATAGAAACACTTTGGCTGCATAAACATCCTCCCTCCATGAGCCCATCTTGACAGATTACCACTCCCCCCTTGAGATTAAACAAATTTCACTGAGACTACAGCTTTACCATTTCTGGGCTGCTCTGCCTGCATGCTTGTTTAGTTATTAGCCTGCTGACATAAATCCCTGGTACAAAAGTGTACGTGCAACCAAGACCTCATATACCGCACACACTTCATGAGGTGGGATGCACAAATACTGTATACACTTTAGAGATGGATATTAAAGTGACCAAGCACAAAACAACATTTTTGCAATCTGCTGTTGTACCATTGCACCTCTCAAACTCTTGCCATGCACCTGCTTCCCACCACCCTTTTCTCTCTCTTAGCATCCTGCAAGCAGAGGCTGATTAGCGGGCTGAAATCCTAACAGTTTTCCCAAATCAGCTTTGAAAGTTAAAATCCAAAGTGATCCTCCTCTCAGACTTCCTCTCCTTACACACACACACACACACACACACACACACACACACACACACCTTCTAATACCCCTCGACTTGTTCCAACCACACCAGGTTCGGCGTGTTTGCATGCTGCACTAATCCTCAGCCAACAATAAAGAATGGAGAGCGCCGCCTTAGGTCATACGCGTCATGTCTAATGAAAGGCTTCAACTGGAGTGGGGCCGGCTCCACACCGTAAACAAACACAAATGACCTTCATGATTTTACACGCACGCGCACACACTCGCAGTGATTTATAGTTCAATTAACAACAAGAATAATAGTGGTGGCATTTAGGTTGCATGAGCATGGGTCGGATCACCACAGTGAGAGGTCAGAGCAGCCAGGAGGCGAGATGCATTGCAATACAGCGTCCACCTAGCAAAGTATGAGAGGCCCGGGAACAACGTGATGGCAGTGGAGGTCACATGGTTCAGATGGAGCGTGTGTTTGTGCAAGTAAGTGCATTAATGAGCCAGTGTGTGTGCAAGTGTGTGTCTTGATATTAGTGTGCCACAGTGCTCCAGCTACACTCAAAAAGAAAACCCTGTATCTTCCATCATCAAACAAATCAACCTCGTTTAGTAGAATTACATTTATATACAGCTAGTTTGCAACAGCTAGTATGCTTTGAAGGTAAAGTAACTGTGACTATTGTTAATGAATCTATTTGTCAACTCACAAAAATGTTGATAGGAATTTTATAATTTAATACACTACTTTTGGTTGCTGTAATGATTATAAAATATTCACTTATGTTGAATAACCACAGTAAGCAAAAATGCTAATGCTCTGACATCTCTGTGACGTCATTGGTCAGAGATAATGTCACAGCAGACGAGCCCAAAATCAGACCACCACTCAACCAAATAGTCTCAAATACGGCACTGCATATGCTCTTGTCCCCAGCACACTGCCAAGACTGAAGCGATCTGAAGAACAGTTGTCGAGATGGGCGAAGAATAGGCAGACACAAGCACATACAGAGATTTCTTCATTTAAAGATCCACCCATTAGAGATCCATTTATCCATTCATGGATTTTCTTAACTGCTCATCCAGTTTAGGGTCACAGGGACTGGAACCTTACCCATCTGACTTTGGGCAAGAGACCGGGTACACCCTGGACAGATTGCTACTGCAGGGCTAACACAGAGAGACTGACAACCATTCATGCTCACATTCACAATTATGGCCAGTTTAGAATCAATGATTTATGTTAACAAGCATGCATGAACAGTGTGAGTATCCAGAGTTTTTCGCAACATTATCCTGTTGTTCTTGAGGTTTTCATCCAGCATCAAAACCACATGCACATGGATTCATATGTTTGACTGCTTTTGCATGTCTGGTATGTGTTTAAGGCAGCTGCTTTTTTAGCCCTTGTGTTATGTAATGGAGGACACTGTTGCTTAAATGGCCCACAGATAAGCAATACTCAATACAGCATGGGGATACATATGGGGCCATTACCACACACACACACATATACTAGATGGAATAGAATCACTTTGGTTTTTAACCCTCTCTTTCACATATGAAATATTGAGTCACGTTTTATATTTGAAGGGCAGTATTGACACTTTAATGTGATTTTATTTGACAGTTTGGATCTTTGTGAACAGATGGTAACATTTTATAGAGCTATTAGGTTTTACATTTAACATCATCACTTAAATGGAATAACATTCAGAAGTGCTTCCTGCTTCTTACCATCCACTCTGTCATGGTCCTGGGTCCGGTGGACCCAGTGTTCTAAGTTTGTGGACTTTCTAGTTTGGTTTATTTATCAAGTTTCAAGATTCCATAAGGTTTATGTTT
>VUQS01057984.1:0-10500 GCA_015108495.1 Heterochromis multidens | reverse complement strand
TTAGCTTCTGTTACCTGCTCTTAGCTTCTGTTAGCTGCTGTTAGCCTCTGTTAGCCTCTGTTACCTGCTGTTAGCTGCTGTTAGCCCCTGTTAGCCTCTGTTAGCTGCTGTTAGCCTCTGTTAGCTGCTGTTAGCTGCTGTTAGCTGCTGTTAGCCTCTGTTACCTGCTGTTAGCTGCTGTTAGCCCCTGTTAGCCTCTGTTAGCCTCTGTTAGCCTCTGTTAGCCGCTGTTAGCTTCTGTTAGCCGCTGTTAGCCTCTGTTAGCTGCCGTTAGCTGCTGTTAGCCTCTGTTAGCCTCTGTTAGCCTCTGTTACCTGCTGTTAGCTGCTGTTAGCCCCTGTTAGCCTCTGTTAGCCTCTGTTAGCCTCTGTTAGCCTCTGTTACCTGCTGTTAGCTGCTGTTAGCTGCTGTTAGCCCAGCTGTCACCCTGGACAGGTTGCTCACAGACAGCCATTCACGCTCACATTCACACTTACAGTCAGGTTAGATTCACCAGTTAACCTAACCCCTCTAACTGCAGGTCTTTGGACTGTGGGAGGAAGTCGGAGAACCCGGAGAGAACCCACACAGACACGGGGAGAACACAGAAAGGCCCGACCTGGATTCAAACCCAGAGCACCTCTTGCTGGGAGGTGCAGTGCTTTTTACTACATTAGATTAGATTTTATAGACCGACACTATAAATATGTATATAGAAGATGCAACAGTTACCCGTCTGCACATGGACTGCATAAGTGTCCAGATTTGTTGTAGAGGAAATGGTTATTGGTCATGGCTGCATCTGATGAACACGCTGACCCATCATGTCCCAGGCACTCATACTGGGACCAAACGCTGGCCAAGGAAGCGTCTTAATATGCTCCTGATCCAGAAAGGCCTGCGCCTCTCTGGCAGTGTGGCAGCGGGCACTGTCCTGCTGAAACAGCCACAGGGCTTCACCTCTGTTCCTCCATCAGGTCAGATCTGCACCAAGAACAATCAGATCAAAGGTGGTGCTCTCATGGCCATGCAGGGCTGCAGCAACAGCTGCGACACACAGACCAGCACCCGGCCTCGGTGAGCGTCAGGCTGAGACCAGTAAACTGAAGGTGTACAAGTGAGACAAGTTAGCAGTCCCACCACTGACAAAGACCAAACTACATGTATATGTTTGGGTTTTCTAAGAGACTGAAACGATGTACTGAGAATGTTTCATTGTTTTATTACAGAGCTTTAACTTTAAGCTTTAAGTTTTCTTTAACCCATTAAAGTGTGTCCCTCTGAAAGAGAGCTCTTTCCAGCACAAGCTCATCTCAAGTTTCCAAATCTTAATTTGCTTTAAATCCAGTTTATTCCACCTTCCTACATGTAACTTTGTCATGCTTTGTTTACCAGATGATAAAGTGGAAGTATCTGAGACTGGCCACCGGGTACACCGGGTACACCGGGTACATTTCACCAAACACATTCAGAAACTGGAAAACTGATCCAGGACCTGAAGCGATCGTGTGACCTGTAACCTCACCAGCAGCTGCACAGAGACAGAGGCTGAAGCTCTCTGATTGGACGTGTGTCACAGCAGGGATCTCTGGGAGTTGTAAATTTTCTTCTGTGTTAATCTGTGGCTCCGCCCTCTGGGCTGCTGTATGTATGATGTCACTGTGATATCACCTGAACGCCGCGCTGTATCGTTCAGTGTATAAAACCAGGACACGAACTCTGAGTCTGAAAACAGCCTTTAAAAAAGGTCTGACCCAGAGTCAGGCAGAGGTGTCCTCACTACGATGGTTTCAAACTAAAATTTATCCACACACACACACACACACACACACACACAGACAGTGCCCGGGGGTTGAAAGGTTATTGGCTGCCTGGCTGGATCTCTCAGCCAATCCACTGCGAGTATTCAGAGTTGGGATTTTGTGCATTGTTGCTGTGCAGAGAATCAGCAGTGTGACCTACATTCATCCTCCACACACACACACACACACACACTGTAAGAAACACACACACACAGGTGCTGAGTGTGTGAATCAGTGTGTGTTTGGCTCAAAGGCACAGAGGCAGCAGCTTCATCAATACTACATGTGTGTATTCCCAGGAGAACGTGTGTTGTTGTCTCTCTGTGAGGACCAGGCTGAGCTGCAGGACGTGTCCTTCACAAAGCGGAGCTGCATCCAAACCTCTTCACTCTCTGAGATCATCACATGGGTTTAATGCTGATACAGGGAGGGACACGACGGCTTTAACCAGAGTGCTGTGTACACACAATTCACTGCTCAGTTCAGCAGGAGAAACAAAGGAAACACTTCTGCTGGGATGAAATCGTCCCATCCAGCGTCTGTTTGTGCAGAAATATTCCTGCACCAGACGCTGTTTCCCGTCAGCGAGAAAAGACTCTGATCTATAAAACAAATCCAATAAAATCTGAGACATCTTCATGATGAAGTGAAGTCAGCAGAGCTCACAGTGCTGCTGCCTTTCTCGCCATCTGTCAGCACTGTCATCCGGTTTGAATAACCTTTATTGAACTGCCAGAGCAAGCGTGGGCTCGGTGCCCCTCCTGGCTCGCACAAGCTGCTTTCACACATGCACTGCTGCCCTGAACTTTCCTAGATTTTACCTGCTCTTTAAATCTTTGTGAATTAACTTTCTGGCTATTTTGACCCAAAATACTTTGATTTCAAACCTACAAAATCTGCTCCCGGGAGAAGACAGACTCCAGAGTGTTGCCCGATTTCGCTTGAAGCCGCTTTAAAACTCGCTGAAGCTTTGGCAAAAGCTGAGTTTTGCTGACCCTAACAGGACTCGAGTGTGGAGTCTGTCAGCACTCTAACACGGTCTGAAGAACCTTTATTGAACTGGCAGAGAGCGCAGAGCTCTGTGCTGCTCTTCCTGACACACAGTGGCACAGGACAAACCCTTCAGGACAAACTCAGGGACACGAGGCCCTTCTCGGTTCACACATGCACTGCGGTCGTGAAGCATGAAGCATGAGAGAGACTCTTAACAGCTGCCTGCAGCTGACAGCGATGAAGCTGTGAGCTGGGCAAAGAAGAAGAAGCAACAGCAAAGAGCTGGAGATCATCACACCTGCAGATGGCTTAGAAAAAGCTTGTCCTATTTCCCAAATCAGGACAAGGACTTCTGGATTGTGAAGTCCTGGCCACACTCAAAGTGCTTTACTTGTCACCCGTCACTCTGCAGCAGACATTTGCTGGCATAGACTGAATATAAGAAATGAATGCAGCCATAGTCACACCACCGACTGGCTTCCAAGTCATGTTTTTGAAGCCTCAAGCTGAGCATTTTTCAGGTTATGAGTGTGGCTTTGATTTTACTGTGAAAGTGATGAATATTGTGTGTTTGTTGTGGCCCGCCCTGAAGCATACCAAGCCTTTTTGTCTTTCTTAGGACTAATGAGGACCATAATTTACAACATAAACATCATGTCGTAATAAACAAGACTTAAAACAAGTGACTGAGACCATAAACTCATCGGGGAAAAGTTTACTGAGTTCACAGAGATAAAGGAAGCAGAAGGGTCTTTTTTGCATAGACTTCAATACAATCAGACTTCTTTTTACAACCGGACGAGTCGCCCCCTGCTGGCCATTAGAAAGAAGGCAGGTTCAGTGCACATCCACATTAAACTACGTCCATCTTCAATCAGCTGTTGGATGTTTCAGTATCACCACCTGGAATTTAATCAGCTTTCCGTAATGTTCCCCATCATTTCCTCATTTCTTCCCGTGCGTACTGTTCTTCACTGCTGGTGAAGTCGATTGTATTATAAACAATAATGTGATCGATCCGACAGCATCTAATCTCAAAACAGATGTTTACAGATGTTCCACATGACTATATGCTTTAGCATGTGAAACATCTGCGGTGTCTCACATAGTCAGTGACCTCTGGAAGGACAGGAAGCAGAGGATCTGACATCACTTCCTGCCTGAATAAACCAAGGCCAGCTTATTGGCTCTCTCTGAGCAGCACATCAGATCACACAGATGTTGAGAAAACGACCACAAAGCATCACAAACACACTTTAAACAGGATTAAAAAGGTCAGATAAAGAGAAGGTGCCATGAGGCACAGCTCTTTATTCACCAGTCGTGTCGGCACACGTTCCTCCACTGACCCATGTTCATGAACTGTAGGTAATGACGGAAAGAATAAGACCTCAAACACAACTGGAACGAGTTCTCTCCAGCCAGCTGCGTGGGGTACCCGGGGCTGATTTAGGACTCTCAAGAGGGATTAGACTTCCAGCTGAGCTGGGAGTGGCAGGGGATCCCCTAAGAGGAGCTGAAGGAGGCTACTAGAAAGAGAGAGAAGCCTGAGTGCCTCGGCTCCCTCGATGCTGCCATGAGCCTGAAATGGAATAAGCTGCTTTACTAAAACAGAGAGAGAGAAGGAGAAAGAAAGAAAGTGAAAAAGGAGCAAAACAGTAAAAGAAAGAATGAAAGAAGCTGCAAAAAATGAGGAAAAGCAAGAGTGTAAAAAAAGAAGGCGAAATACACAAAGAAAGAAAGAAAAAGAGTGAATGAACAAAAAAAGAGAGCGAAAGAAAAAGAGCAATAAAAGAATGAATGAAAAATGAGATCAAAACCAAAGAAAGAAAGAAGGAGAAATTCAGGTGAAAGTATCTGCTGATGTGGTATTTTTTTATAGCTGTTATGTTGTATGAAACCACTTATCTCAGCAGAAATACATTTGGACTGAACAAAGTCTGTGCATCACTTTGCTTTGACAGTTTATTTCTGGTGACAGACAAATGCAGAAGCCTTGTGCTGCCTGGTTTCTTCTGACTGACTCCAGCAGAAGCTTCAAGACGCTTCTAAAGAAAGCAAACAGCTAGAGAGCTGGTGAAGGCTGGTGAAGGCTGGTTCAGCCGAGCCTAACCGGACTCGAATGTGGACACACCGACCTCTCTGCTGGTGCAACGGCCTGTCAGAGTGATCAGACTTCAGGTTCTGGGCAGCCTGAAGGTCCTCACAAATACAGTAAACACAGGCTGTGAGCCTGAGAGCAGACGAGATGAAAATCTGAATTTATCAGATTTAATGTTCAGCTCTGATCACCCCGTTAAATCCTCTAAGCCTCCTCTCTCTCTCTCTCTCTCTCTCTCAGCGAGCACAGAAACAGAAAAACAGCAGAAGAAGAGAGCTCAAACTCTAGGAAACACACATGAAAGATTACCACACAAACACACACACACACAAAGAGAAAAACATCCATTTGATCCCGCAGCAAAACAACAACTCCAAAATCTGTCCCCCTCAGCCCTCACCATCCCAAAAATCAGCCTTCTGCCCAACATAACACTGCTGCAACGTTTTCCCACCAGCGAAACAAAATAAAGTTATTTACTTGATGATGTCACAGTCAAGGATCCATCTGCAAACTCGTAAATATGTAGTGACCCAGCTGCAATTACTAGGATTTCTCCACTGATTACTCAGAATGTGGTCTAATGTCATCTATAAAAGCTGCACACAGCCGCCGTCATGTTGCCTATCGGTGCACTCCACATTTTGATGCCTCAGCACTGGAACCCGTAGTGACAATATTAGACCAACAGAGCAGAGTGCTAAGTTATCAGCTCATGCAGCTGGTTTGTATCTATTTGTGTTGGTCTTTGTTGTCTCCATTATTGTTTGTTTGTTGCATTTTGTGTCTCAAAAGCCTAACCAGAGACAAGGTCTACAAATCAGCTGTGGCTAGAAGTCCTGTGTGCACTGGACCAGTTGCATCTTGTTTAAATGCAGTAATGTTAATATCCATGTCCCTGCTATGTGATGCTATATAAATAAGTAAAATAAAAATAAAAACAAACTGTAAAAGCACAGACACACATATTCAGTTCAGTTCAATTCAAGTGTTCGTTAGAGGAACTGCAGTTCATGTTTTTGACACGGAGGTTGCAGCTTGTAGGATGTCAGAGCTGACTAAACACAAACAGTTTTTTCGAATTCACTCACAGAGGAAAAAGTAAGTAAACTCTTGAATTTAGTAACTCGTAGAACCTCCCCAGCATTTACAACCTCCACCAGACTTTATTGCAGCTGCTTAATGAGGACAAACTTTGGCTTGTTTCTTTCAGTTTATCGATATTTCTGGGACGTCTTAATTAAACAGCCCTCTTCAGGTCATGCCTCAGCATTTCAGTTGGTTAAGGTCAGATTTTTCTTATTCTTCTTCTTCACTCTGCTTTTCTTTTCATTGTGTGCTTCAGCTCATTGTCTCATCGCATCACTCGACCTCTCCTAAGCTTCAGGAGGAGTCTAATCCACTTCTGAGCCGCTTGAGTTAATGTGAGAAAATCCTCTCAGATTAAATTAATCTGCTTCAACGCGCTCATTGAGTTTTTCCTCCCGTCAGATGAATGAAGTCACCGAGCTGCTCCCGAACTCATCACGGGACTTCTTACTCTTAATTTCATATGAACACTGATGCAGGACACTGTTTGTTTGTTTGTTGGTAATAACAGTCAATAAAGAGTCTGGGAAAAATATCTGCAGCAGCTGAAATGTGAATTAGGGATCTATTTGCTGTCTGATTGGCTGATTCAGTTTTAATTTATACTCTGAACAAACCAGGTTCTGGAGCTTTTTAATCACATCACACAGTCTCATCTAAGTGACGTGATTTTGGTTGTCCTTCAATTTAGTGGCATTTTTGTTCACCCAAAGGGCCCTAAGTTACGGCAAAATGCACAGACTTGTGTTCAGGCAGATAACTCACTCTTTGCCTCTCTATATGTGGACCAGTCAAGCTTATAGTGACTCCCCGAAGACTCATTTGGAGCCTGGAAAAACCTCACACAAGACAGGGCAGTAAGAATAGCTGCATGTATGTGTGTGTGTGTGTCCCACAGTGACTGCATAGGAAGCACATCGGAGGGAGGAGAAACAAGGGAAAAGAAAGAAGGAGGTCAAAATAATGGTACTGCTGGTGTTACCGCCATCACAGCCATTGGGGCCCCACCCACCTGCAGTACTGGAGAGTACTGTTAACGCCATTGGATGACAGCATGAAGAGCACGAGCGGTGGAATGTAACTAAGTACATTTGCTGAAGTACTTTACTGAGGTGCAGTTTTAATGTACTTCTAAGTATTTCTGTGTTAGGAAATATTGCACTTTGTACTCCACAACATTTAATATAAAGCTTTAGTTACTTCTTATTTTGCACATTTTATATAATATATGCTTTAATATTATAAATAAAGTTACCCAGCAGTGTATAAATAATTAAAATCGCCTCCAGCTGCAACATTAAAGTGGTAATTATAATAACTCAATAATCATGAACCAATAATATGATGTAGATGATTCTGCATAATGAGTACTTTTACTTTAAGTGCTTTAAATGTATTTTGATGCTAAAACTTTTGTACTTAAGTGGAAACACCACTTTGTAAAACAGTTTAACACCAAATGATGTGCAGCTCCACCTTTGATGTAATAATAAGAGGGCACATGAGCCTGAAAATCAATTCTTTCTCTATTCTCGTTTCCTGGTGGGCCACCATGCCTTCTTTTGCTCCCCCACTGACAAAAATCCAGAAAAAGCCAATGACTAAATTATGGAAAAGTATGAACATATTAAAAAAAAATACCCTGGCACACCCTGCAGATAGGACACATAAACTGGATATAGAAGATGGACCGCAGAGTTCTGTTTTTGAAGCATTTTCACCACCACTTCCTTTTGAAACCGATGAAATAAGAGCGCTCTGGACCTGACTGAGAAACTGGGGGACTCTGCACACTCAGACCATAGAGTCAATAAAAAAGTAGCCACGCCCAGAAGCAGACATGGACAAAATACGCTCAGAGGACAAGAACCAGCCCGCGAACAACCCCCGGCCAAACACCAAAACATAAGAAAAGAAAGAATCATGTGTGCAAAGAAATCTGTGATCAGAATGTGTAGATCAGGTGAGAAGCAGAGGAATTTTCTCAGACTTTTATACAATTTTGAAACCAGGTGAGTCGCCCCCTGCTGGACATTAGCGAGAATGCAGGTTTAAGACAGGCACTGGCTTTAACAGAGTCTGTGGTAGAATACAGGAGGTGAACCCCGTCATATAAGACAAATATGTAACACACACACACACACACACTCACTATACCCTAAATCTATCAGTCAAGTCTGTGTTTTATAATCCTGCGCTGGAAAAGTGGGAAAGCCCTCCAACCGGTCATTAGATAATTATTAATAAATATTTAAAAGCTGATATGTAACACATAGGCGCGCGCAGCAGCAGCAGCAGCAGCACGTGGCGCTGGGTGGGACGCGCAGCCACAACAACAACACTGCTGTCAGATCTCATCACACCAGTTTCTGTTTCTGCTTTTAAATCAGTCTCATTCATGATTTTTCTTTTCTCTGCAGACAAATTCATCAAAGTGCAGCCGAAGCGCGGCCGCTTCCCGCAGAATCTCAGCTGCAGAGCAACAAGCAAACCTCTGAAATCAAGCCGAGGATTTTCTGCTGTAATTCTGTCATCGCCGTTTGAACTGTGACCCGATTTAAAGAGAAGCTTAGCGGACTCACGACACCGCCTCGTACTCTCGGCTGCAGCCCCAAGAGACACGCAGCCCTAAAACCACCGATTCTTTGAATGGAGTCTTGTGGGGCAGCGGGGAGGGACCTGGGGCTGCCTGTGGAGGTGCACAGGCGGGTGAGAGAGCTCCTACCTGCCGGCCTGACCCTTCACCTGCGGCGGGGATTGAACCTGTGGCTCCTCCGTCACATAATCCCGTCCAGAAGTCCAGAACCCCGCTCAGCTGATTGTCTCCCGCTGCGGCTCGCGCTCACCCTCACATCAGCTGGGATCTGTGCGCTGATTGGTGACGCGGAATGTCGCCTCGTGCGTGCAGCGGCCCCTCTCTGATCTGATCAGTCATGTAGGGTCGATGCTCTGTTCATCACTCTTCATCTTCATCATCATCCTCCTCCTCGACACAGCGGCCACTCTGTGTTCAATGAAGCTCCATCAGCAGCAGCGGCAGCACGAGGTGCGCTCACGACGCCAGCACCATGTTGCGGGCACGCGCACGCCCTCGCCCGATTCCAGCAGGAGGTCCCTTCATGAAATCAACAAACTGACAACAATCCGTGGAAACTGTATCTGGTATAGATGTATTGATTGTGTTCCCACCTACACACAAACATCAGCCTGCGCACGCCACGTTTCATTGTAGTTTTTTTTTTTCTTCATAACTTTATTTATAAAACACATTTCAGCCTTAACTACATGAAACAAAACAAACAAAAAAGAAAACATAGCTGACTTCCAGGTACAGACCGGCTGCTCAGTAAAGGTCATAGACTGCATATAAAAGATGGATGAATGTCCCATATACCTCTTTTTCATGACCAGCAGGGGGCGAGTCATCTGGTTGCATAGAAGAGAAGAAGATAAATAAGAAATAGGCCTGCTTTATTTATGAAACACAACTTAAGTTAATAAAATAAATGCAATATTAGCAAACAAAACAGCTTAGAAAGTAGAAAAAAATCAACTAAAGAAGAAGCTCAGTCAAATAGAAAAAAACTGAAGAGCTCAATAAATCTAAATATGATACAATAAGGATACAATAAGGTCTGAGGCCCCACTTGGCCTCAGACCCACCCAACACCATCGTTGAGACGCTTGTTGACCATTATAATGCCGCCATATCCAGCAGCCTCAACTCCCTTTCCCCCCTCAAAACAAGGACGGTCTCTTTTACCTGCCCTGCCCCACGGTTCACTACGAAACTCTGTGCCCTAAAGACCACCAGCCGCTGACTTGAGAGGCTCTACAAAAAATCTGGTCTCACTGTCCACCTTATAAAGCAGCTCTCTCTCAGGCCAAGACTCATTATTACTCTTCCCTCATTCGCCAACAGCAAAATCATCCCAGACTGCTGTTCTCCACAATCAACCGACTACTTCGCCCCCTTGATCCTCCTCACCCTTCAGGTCCCACTGACCTCTGCCACAAGTTCCTGGACTTCTTCCAAGAAAAAGTTAATGCCATCCATCAGCAGCTTCTGGCATCTGTACATCAGCCTCAGGATTTCATCCCTCTACCTCAATGCTCCTTCTCTTCTTTCTCCTCTGTGAATTCCTCTCAGGTCACCAAGTGGATCTCTCAGTCCAAAGCCTCCACATGCTCCCTGAACCTCATACAGACAGCATTGGTCAAGACATGTCTACCTGCTCTGTGCCCCCTTACAGTTGACATCATCAACTCTTCCCTGGAGTCAGGAGTGGTACCCTCCAGCTTCAAAGTCGCCTCAGTGACTCCCATCCTCAAGAAGCCAGGTCTGGACCCTGACAACTTTAACAACTACCAACCAATCTCCATCCTTCCTTTCCTCAGCAAAATCTTGGAAAAAGCAGTAGCCACCCAACTCCATCAGCATATGTCAAACCATGAGCTCTATGAACCCTTCCAGTCTGGCTTCAGACCACATCACAGCACTGAGACTGCTCTCATTAAAATAACTAATGACCTTCT
>VUQS01057983.1:0-12135 GCA_015108495.1 Heterochromis multidens | reverse complement strand
ATAGCAACAGTCAAACATGGTGGTGGTAGTGTGATGGTCTGGGGCTGCTTTGCTGCTTCAGGACGACTTGCTGTAATTGATGGAACCATGAATTCTGCTCTCTACCAGAAAATCCTGAAGGAGAATGTCCGGCCATCAGTTCATGTCCTGAAGCTCAAGAGCACTTGGGTTATACAGCAGGACAATGATCCAAAACACACCAGCAAGTCCACCTCTGAATGGCTCAAAATAAACTAAAATGAAGGTTTTGGATGGGCCTAGTCAAAGTCTGGACTTAAATCAGACTGAGATGCTTTGACATGACCTTAAACAGGCCGTTCATACTGGAAAACCCTCCAATGTGGCTGAAATTAAACAATTCTGCAAAGAAGAGTGGGCCAAAATTCTGTCACAGTGATGTAAAAGACTCATTGTCAGTGATCACAAACGCTTGATTGCAGTTCTTGCTGCCAAAGGTGGAACAACCAGTTATTAGGTTTAAGGGGCAGTGACTTTTTCACACAGGGCAGGTAGGTTTGGATAACTTTGTTCCCTTAATAAATAAAATAATCATTTAAAAACTGCATTTTGTATTTACTCAGGTTATCTTTGTCTAATATGTAAATTTGTTTAATGATCTGAAACATGTAAGTGTGACAAATATGCAAATAAATAAAATAAATAGTCATATGTTTGAGGATTTTGTCTCAACTTTATAATCAGGCACGAGTCCTTGGTACAACCCTGCACCCCCTCCCCAGGTAAAGCTTAAATTATTTGCTGCTAATTAATAATGAAGCTCGGAGTGTCACTGTCCACAGTGAAGCCAGTTTTACATATCCATCGACTGAGAGGGTGCCGACCAAGAAAGAAGCCCCTGCTCCAAAATCAACACAGTCTGAAATCTGCAGCTTCCCACATGGACGAGCCAAATGCCTTCTGGAGAAAAGTTTGATGGTCAGACGAGACAAAGATTGAGCTGTTTGGCCACAAAGACAAGAGGTATGTTTGGAGGAGTGAAGGTGAGGCTTTCAAACCTCAGAACACTGCACCAACAGTCAAGCACAATGGTGGTAGCATCATGCTCTGGGCTGTTTGTTGCACAAAGTGGATGGAATAATGAAGAAGGAGGACTACCTCCAAATTCTTCAACTTCACCTCAAATCAACAGCTAGATGGTTGAAACTTGGACACAGTTGGGTGTTCCAAGAGGACAATGATCCCAAACACACATCAGAACTGGTTTTGGAATGGATAAAGCAGCTAACATTAAGCTGCTGGAATGGCCTTCCCAAAAATTTGTGGACTATGCTTAAAAATCAAGTCTGTACCAGGAAATCAATCAATTTAAATGAACTCTATCAATTCTGCCAAGAAGAGTGGTCAACTATCAGCCAGAGTTATACTAGAAGATTGTTGATGGCTACCAAAAGCATCTGGTCGAGGTGCAACTTGCTAAGAGACATTTAACCAAATATTAGTGGGGGTGTTTGTATATATTTGAGCGTTTATGTATAATTTTGACCTTGTGTGGATCAGAGAAAATCCAAAATATATTCAATTTTGTGCACCCAGTTCTTCTTTTTCAAGTCATTAAAGATGTTTGCTGTACAATCATTCCAGCCTGGAAAAAGAACAGTTCAGAGAAATCATTAAAAGCCCAAAATTATCCTGACATTCATGCCCATGATGAGTGGATGGAAACTCCTCCCATCATTGTTTTTGCTTATTTTCTGTTAGAGTTTTATTCAGTCATATCTTTGTCACTGCTGAAGCTCAAATCTCACATTTCCTGTTTTAGTTTCACATTTTAAATCATCAAAGGTCATCAACAACACCCCGACTCCACTAATCAGAGTTAGCTGTGAACACAAACAGAACTGTTATGCCTTTTAATGGTTATTGATTTCTGATCGGCTCCCTTCTGTTCCTGGCTGATTGAAGTTTGGCTTTAAATCACCTGCATATTTACAGTCTTTCTCCCATTCTGTGGTGCTCTTTGAGACTGAATAATTTTAAAAACAGGGACAAACATCCCAGAATCATCACAGTTTCTGTGTCTTTCAATCAGCAGCCGGGTTAAAAGCCAAGATGAGTCTCAAGTTGTGATTCATGACCATAACTCCTCCTGACCTCCTCCAGTTGACCTCGAGACCTCATGCTGAACCCACCCACACCACACACCTCCATAAAACTGCTATTCACAAGGCCCTCAGGGCTTGAAGGAGTCTTTCACCAAAGCCAACAAAGAAGTACACATGCTATTTATTAGGCTCTTGAGTAGCTCTCTAAAATAAGTAGTATCAATCCAAGACAACCACTTTGATGTGCAAATATTTTGTGAATCTCAATTATCTGAATCAAAAGTCTGCTGTTAGCACCCGGTACAAAAACATTAGTGTGATTCACATGGGCAAAAATCCAGACTGTTTGTACCGTCCTCCTGCTTCTATCATCACTGTGGATGATAGTCAGACCGTTCTCCAGACTCTGATGTCGTGTCTTTTGAAGAAACAAAGGCATAAATTTAATCTGAATTAAAAATATTACCGTAGCGCTGAACTGGATAAGTAGTGGATGGATAGAAAAGCATTTTTTTTTTCTTACAAATCTACAACTGAAAAGTGCTGTAAAGTCACTTCAACATCATTTACCTACTAGAACCGCAAACACCTGTTAAGATAATGTTAAATCCTTTTAAAGAAAGCACGTGGACCATTAAACAGCTGTTATTAGTTGTCATCTCCCCATAAATGCTTCAGATCGGCCAAACTGCACCTACTAATAAGACAGAAGGTTTCTATCATCCATCCAGCAACCACGCATTGAATGTGTTTCTCAATTTTTATCTACTATAAACCTTTTCTCAAACATGGTTTGGATCTGTATAGGTGTTGGAGGGGTCTTTGTAGCAGTGGGAGGGGCTTGTGTGTGTGTGTTACCTGGTGGCAGGTACTGGCAGTAGCCTGTGGAGTTAACCAGGATGTTGGTGTGGAATGAAGCATCGAACCTTTCATCAGCACTGTGGACAGAGACAGATTCACAGTCAGAGTCCATCAGCGGCCAGAGCATTGAGTAAATCATAGTTTCATCAAGACTACAGCAGAACACATACATTTGTTCTATATTTGTGAGGCCCTGACAGACATAACCCTGTATTTATACCTCTGACCTTGAATAGAAACTAGCTAAAACATAAACCATGTCTCCATGGAAAAAATTAACATTTAAAAAATGTCCACTATTTCTTACAGATGCGTCCAAAATATTTCATTTCATCTGCAGCTCTTCCTTATGCTGGTTGTGCTGAAAAGCATGATTATTACCTTTCCACTACTCCTGTAACCATTTTAAAAATCCAAACTTTATCCTTTTTTAATGCCTCTTTCTCAAAATGACTTTACAAAAATGCTTTCATTAAATGTCTTTGTAATGCATCAGAGTTCAGCCTATGAGGAGCTCAGACTTTGAGAAGAAGCTCCAAACAGATCAGCTGTTCCTCGGTAGTTAAAGAAGCTCACCGAGATGGCTCTGACGGCTAAAAGATAAATCTTTTAGGACATTCTTATGGAGGTTTTATTGTTGGAAGTAATTGGAAGGAGAGCACAGAGCAGACATAGAACATGCTGGGAATATAAACCAATCAACCACAACAATAAAACCACCTGCCTAAATTGTGTAGGTCCTCCTCATAACCCAAAACACTTCTGACCCCCAGGGGTGTGGACATGGAGCCCTTGGTCCTCCTGTGTTGGCTGTCACAAGAACATTTGAAGCAGATAAGTTGGCTCCTTTGTGTTGGGGGCATAGAGCCTGCTTGGATTGGGCTTGTCCAGGGAAACCTGCTGATGCTTGTTTAGGTTTGGATCTGGTGAGTTTAGAGGTCCAACCAATGACCTGGGCTCTTTGTCAGGTTCTTTTATCTGTTCCTGAAGATCCATGTTGGGGTCATTACTCAAAGAAAGTAATGTATTACACATTACTTGCTACTTTTCTTTAAAGTGACGCAGTTTGTTACTTAAGTGCTCACCAGAGAAAGTAATTAATTACATTTCTTTCGCGTTACTCCCTAACATGACCTGAAATGCACTGTCACATAATTACCAGTTAACAATATAAACCTTAGCACAGGCCCCGGCACGCTTGGTTTTCTCGGTGAGTGGTCTCTATTAGGAAGTAACATCTACATGAATGCCCAAAGATTTGCCAGCAGAAAATTCCTTTGTAACAACATGATTCATGTTCTTTCCCCAACCTGTCAGTGTTTTTTAATTACAGAAAATTACAGGACATTTTCTGTTTTTTCTATGGATTTTTTTTTACAGTGTAGATCCTTCCTGCTCTGGGAGGGTTAGAGCCACCTGCCAATAAAAGCATATTGCAGATGTATCACTATCAATGAATATGTCAGCCAACCTGTAAGAAGAAACTGGAGCACAGAAATGCAAAGTTAAATGTGAAAAGGTCTCATCCAGTAGAAATCTGAGGAGTTTGCTTGCTGTCTGACAAAGAAAGCTCAGAAGTGATTCTAAAGGAAGTTCACTGTAAAAGTGAACCCAGTGCCCAATAATCATTTAAAGTCAGGCTCTGGTCCTGTAAGCTGGGTCTCTCTCATTAAAGCCAGCCAGCTCAATACTCCCTCTGACAACCTGACCCCCCCCTCCACTTCCCAGGATCAAACTTTGCAGCTTGGTTAATGAGCTGAAATGCCACCCAGCAGAGAGCCTCCCACAGCCCACAGCCCTGATGTTAACAGCGAGGTATTCATCCTGACAGGGAGAGAACCTATCTTTAGCATCAATAACAGGAGGGCTGAATCGGCTTGTTTACTGAATCAGGAGAAAAGAAAACCTCAAACTGAGAGAGTTCTCTTTGGCTTTGTACGGAGCATCTCACCATGAACGAAAACATGTTCGGTCCACCAGGAGACAAACTGATTTCTGGTTTATTGATTTCTTGCAAAAACATTGTGACTCAACAAGGAGACGACCTGATCCTGATGCTCCATTTCCTTTCTGACATTTTTATTATAAGAAGAAAACTCGGTGGCTAGACCAAGAAACCTTAGTTTGTACAACCTGGATCATGCTCTAAAGAGATTACTGAGAATCATGCTGCAGGTTATCAGCTGTACAGCTAACAAACACAGTAATAAATGTATTCTTTGACAACAAAAGACAAAAGAATCTTCACTCAAGGCCAACTTCCTTGCTGAGTGGTTCGGCGGTTCGTCTGCAGCAGAGAGGTTGTGTACCTGTTGTACAGCAGGATGTCGGGCCTCCAGATCTGGCTGTCGGGGAACCTGACGTTGGTTACACCTGGATAGTCAGACATGTTCCACTGCAGGTAGAAATCTGTCCAGTACTGCAAACACACATACAAAAACCCAGTATTACCAATGTACTGACCAACCTCGTACCCAAACAAATGTGTTTTTCAGAAACCACATATCTATTTGGTGTCCTGTGCAGATGAAAATTATGCAGTCAGTGAGTTATAAAGCACATTTTTGATACTGAAATGGCCAAAATTTACAAGAAGATCATCTACGTCAACAGCAGCTATTTTTAGCCCCCTTCAAAAATCAGTCAGTAGTGTAATTTTTCCAGTGAAGCTGGGCTGCTAATATTACATTAAAAATTCCCCATTAACTGCTGAATCCTGTGGAGTGTGATGACGTACTGGATGACAGATATGCTAACATTAATATTGGTGTTTGATTATTGCTTTCCATGTTTGAAAAATGAGGCAAGTTTGTAACACTGATCCAAGATTTACATCAATCTTTATTCATGAAAATTTTAAAAAGTAAAATTAAAGTAATTGGTTATGATTTTGTGACTGAAACTGTTTCCACATCCACATGACATCAACGGATAGACGTGGTCATATTAGACCCTGAGAGTGCAGTCCTCTTTAAACTGCATTAGGAGGATGGATTAAATCATTTGCTTTTCAGCCCAGAAACAGTGGTTTGTGTCTCATTAGTTCAGCTCTCAACATTTCTGCTCAAACCTGAACAGGTCCACTCATTTCAATTATTTGTGTTTTTTCAGATTACCCTGTGGCTACTGCAGAAGTAGCCTACCCCCTGGGGTTATAATGGCTCTTTATGACCAATCTTATTTGTTATGTTTAAATGCTGTTTATGCTGTTGGATAATTAGGAATGTTTCTTGTCTTCAGGTCTTTCTTGAAAAACTTTTATGTAAATATTGTTTTTGTGAAACCTACAGAGGGAAATAAAAAAAGATAGAAATGAGGTCTCCATAAACAATGCAAGAACAGTAAAATCATACAGAAGTGACTATTTAAAACCATCTGATTAGCAGCAGCTTGCCTGTGTTTGCCTGACCTCCATATTTCAGCTGGTGAAATCTAGATTACACTGATGAATCTTATGTAACAGCCATTGTTAGCTCTGGGTGTTTGAGAGAGGAGAGACTGTGCTGCCAAGAATCGTCAACACTGTGCTGACATCTCATTTGCATACATGGGTCCTTTGGCCGGCTCGGTCCTCGTTACATCTCAGAGCCTCTCTGAGCTCTTTGGTCTGTGTTGATGGTTTGAGGCTGTGATGACTGAAGGTCGCACACATCTCTCTCCATCTTGTTTACTTCCTGTCACTGGGTTGAAATGTTTTTCCCAGAGGAGCAGAACTGTTGCAGAGATACCCCCCAAAAATCCAGAGACTCTGAAGTTTGTAAAAAAAAATGTAGGGTTTGACAAAAATGTGTTGGTGTGGGTATAATAACTTTTAAATTGAGCGACACAAGAAACATAAAAGTGTTGCCCCATTTTGAGTAATGTCACTTTCACTATCATGTCTGCCATGTGTTTAGATAGACAGACTTTATTCATCCCACACTGGGGAAATTCACTTGTTATAGCAGCACAAGGGTCAGGAAGAAAAAGCGAATTAGACATATGTCAGAAAAATACAAATAGAAAATTAAATAAGAAAAATAGTGTACAAAAAAAGCCAAAACTGCTAAAAATGCAGAATTAATGATAATAATCAATAATCAGTTTGCAACCAATCAAAGAAATGTCATCATTTTTTAAGCATTACATCTTAATCATGTCAGAGTTAACAAGCAACACTGGCTTGAATCTGAGACTCACTGTGCAGGAAAATGCACACGGTGGACAGCATGAACTGAATCCAGGTAAAACTGATGGTGTGCATGAATATATACACACAGACTCAGTTACTGCTGCACCAATGCAGAGTTTTTAATCTAAGAAATCAACATTAAACACACAAACAATTACAGTGTAATCACATAGAGTCCTATGAAGTCTAGGCTGTACTGTAGAGTATCCTAACCTCTTCTTCTTAAAAATTACAATTATAAGTTACTATTAGGGAAGTTTATAGCCATATAAACTAACCATGGTTCTACTCTTCCCATTGCACTGTGAAAGACTGAAAGACTGAAACTGGTTCTCACAAAAACAGTGGGACATATTTTTAGTCATTTTCTTTATAAACCTACATAGTTTTTTATGTTTTTATCTTTGGGTTTAAGTTTAATGAAATATGCGATATAAATAACAGTGTCATTGCCATTTATTACTGTCCCTGGTTTCCAGTGTAAAATGACTCCAGTCACTCATGTTGTTTGTATCAGCATCAAGAAATCTGCAACCCACAGTCTCTCGGTTGTGTACAGTCATGACAGAGAGCATAGCCTTAGAGCGGTCCTTTATGATTGTCTGCACAGGGACATCTGTAAAGTGTAGCATAATACATTCTGCAAATTAACTGCCATGCAATCTTTATGAACTTATGATATGATAAGAAATAAATAATTCTGTAGGTATTTTTAAGTAAAGAGTTGCTATAGATTATTTTCAAAGAAAGTTTTACAGTAAGTTTGAAGTGCTGAAACACAAATACATAAATTATCATGAAAGTATCTTTTTTATATAATGAAGATCTTCAGGGTATTTTAGAAGAATTATTTCCACAGTATTACCAGCGGTGCAGACTGTATTATAGAGTATCTTAACCATCTCTGTAATTCCACATTACCTTCTGGGTGTTTGGACTTGTGCTTTGAAGGATTGTTATAAGTCTGTGGCTTAAATGCAAAACTCAAAAAGGATGTGATGAGCTTAGCTTTGTATAAAGACCGGAAACAAAGAGCTATTAAAAAATACATTCAAGAACATCTGCAAAAATCAATAATAAACCTGCATATCTAATTTCTCTCAGCTTTGTGGTGTTAAGTAGTGTATCTGGACTATTTTTTGTTTAAGTGATGAAGAAACTTTGAATTATTGGGTTTGGTACCACCGTGCTCCCTGACTATACGTGGCAGTTGTCAGTATAGCTGGAGACTGGATCGAAGCCTCACACACACTCAGTGTGTTCTTTGAAATAACACATGTAGAGCTAAAAGATTTAAAAGTGCTTCTCAGCGTATTTGTGACGCATGTACAAAGTGAGCAGAGGAGGCTAAAAATGTAGTTTTTTTTTTAACTAATTAAATAGTAAGAGTAATCCGATTATTTGCCATTTTGAGATACTTGGTTAATTAGATCAGAACCCTTTCATCCAAAGGACTTTTAACTTTTTAGCTTAACTTTTTAACACTTATATTCTCTCATCTGATAATTTTTGTTTCAGGTTATTAAAATATTGCAATTGTTTAAGTACTAAAAGAGTTTGTCTGACTTCTGAAATGTTTACCCACCTGATGTGTTACTGTTTAGTGTAGATTCAATAAGGTTTGTTAAAATACTAAATAAAACACAACATTAACTCAACTAATACAAACTAGCCAGAATTCATCACAGCCTTCCATTAGCATTATCATGGAAACCACTGAGACCACAACAAAGGAAACAGGTTTCTCATGTTGAGAAAGCTGGTTTGATTCTGAGTGTTCACATGTAATTTAAATGAGCAGGTGAGGACATCCATGCCCTTTCCTCCTCATTTCAAAAAAGGTTCAAAGCCTCAAAAGCTTCACAAGTCAGAGCAGGAAAAAACCAACAGAAACCAGCACACTATAAAGGGAGAGGAACCAAACTGATGTAAGAGACATGGTTCAAAAGGGAAGAAGAAATTCCAGTAGCTAAGAAACAATGCCACTTAGATTTTTTTGGATATCACCACATTTATTCTGGTAGATGGATTTTTGGGCTAATCGAGTATTTTCTAGGAGATTATGAACCCTGACAGAGCTGCTGCTTATTTGAACCCTGTAACGTCTTGTAAGTGTATCACATTTGAGACATCTACATCATCAGTGTGATGTTTTAACCCTAACACCATTATATGTTTGTTTATGATATGCAAACTGTGAGCAATAAATTGCACAAAAATGCTGGATGTAGCAAAAATGATACAAATCAAAACTCATATATGCAAACTGATATTTAATTTAAGATCTCTGCAACTGCTTTCATCCTTTTTTTTTTCCTCAAAGAGCAACAATTCACAGAAAAACTCAGACCCGAGGGTCCGAAACCCGTGAATCATGACAACTAATGTGTTTGAGATAATAAATATCCTCACTGCTTGTTTGCTTTGTTCATTAATGAAAAATCTGTTGCCTCCTTGAGTCAAGTAACTATTAAAATACAGCATCGGTTTTGCATTTTTCTATCTTTATGCTTATGTTGCTCTGAGTAATGTGTGTCTGGGTTCAAACAGCTTGTAAATGAGATGAATACTCAACAAAATCCTTCAAAAAGCCGTAAAATGAAAGCTCTTTACAAGACCCTGAAGGAAGAAATCTGATCCAGGAGGCAGTTTTTACTCTCACAGTGAGTCAAAGTTTCTCGTTTGCCAGGAGAAAAACGTACAAAAGCTGCAGTAACACTCCGACATTAAAAAACCCTCACAGCTCCCGCTGCAGAAATGTTTCTTCTCGCTTAAAGATATTCTTCCCCTTCACAGAAAAAACCCCGAACAATGACTCCAGCAGCAGAGGAGGAGGAAGAGAAGCTGATGCCAAATTAAATTAAGCCAAAATACTAGTTGGTCCTGGGAGAGGAAATGCCGAGCCTCTGGGGAGGAACCAACCTTTCCATCCGAGAGGAGCAGATTAGGCCGGATTAGTGCAGCGCCATTATACAAACACACATTCCACAGGCCCCGATATGAAACCTAATTAAATTTGGACAGCTGCGTGAAATGGGCTTAAGGAGCTCTCTTAATGGATTCCTACGCTCTCCATTAGCTTTGACATTCACACCAGAGTCAGCCCTGCCTGAGAAAAACAAAGAGAACGGGTTTTCCGCCGAGTGAGACTGACTCAAAGCGAACAAAGAAGATTTAAAGCGTCAAAGAGCGGGAGGTGTCGAGGCTCACAGAGCGGTAGATGGAGTATTTGTGGAAACAGAGAGAGAGAAGCTGGCACTCTTTGCTGCCTTCTGGATAGATTTTCTCCATCACAGCAAACTTTCTGTATCTGGGTCAAGTGGCAGAGCTGAAGTTCTGTGATTCCTCTCTGGAAACCGAACACAAGGAAGGATGGGGTGGCGTGGCTGCAGGTTTTTATTCATTATCACTGTTTACTTGATTTATTTTGCCCAGAGTCAGTTTACACACCATCCCCAGCATCCTGACGGCCACAAATACACCCATCTGTGACAGCTGAAGGAGACTCTGGCTTCATTTTCTGTAGGTGACAGCAGAGGGAGGCTAGGTGGAAGTCTGGCTCATATCTTGACCTGCTGATGAGATAACTAATCCTCTGGCAAAGAATTATGGATCATTACACTAAACTCCCCCAAAAAGCACCACCATTTCTAAATGCTAAAGCTGGTACAAACATACCTTCAAGATACAGTCTGACATTTTGGGAGATACACTGATTCTCACTGAGACTTATATAAGAACACTCTCATGTCTGGACTGCAAATATAAAGCAGACCAGCTGGTTAGATTAATTTATTATAAAAAGATAGAAAGGGGAATAAAACAAGGCTGAATCTGTCTGAAGGTACAGCCCCGTGAAAAAGTGGGTACGTCCGCCGGAAACTGTTGACTTTTCCAGCATATCTGACAGATAAAGGTGATACACCTGAACACCATGAGCAAAATTAGCTAAGAAACACATTAATAGATGGGCAGGGTTTCCAGCTTTCAGCTATAAAGGGGAAGTAGACTGTGGGGAGGTGAGGGGGTCTATCTCCATCTTTTATATTCCGTCAAAGTGGGTTGAGCCAAAGTGATAACAGAATGTGTCATAAGTGAATGCTAATTTTTTACCGCTGGAGTAAGAACCGTCTGGACCCTTTTCTACAATTATTTTAATCTTTTACCAGAAGAAAACAGGTCTTATTACCGTAATAAGCTGACACTTAGCAAATAGGTGACGTTTCTTGACCCGTATTCACCATCAGGTCAGTCGGCTAAATGGCCCAAGTTATAGCAGTCGGACATCTTCACATACCCCGCAGAAAAGCACACAAGGTACACTATACTGCCAAAAGTATTGGCTCACTGCCGTCACACGCTTATGAACTTGAGTAACATCCCATTCTTAATCCATAGGCTTTAATATGATGTCGGCCCACCCGTTGCAGCTATAACTTCTGCTCGGCTTCTGCTCTTTTGGGAAGGCTTTCCACAAGGTTTAGGAGTGTTTATGGGAATTTTTGACCATTCTTCCAGAAGTACATTTGTGAGGTCAGACACTGATGTTGGACGAGAAGGTCTGACTCACAGTCTCTGCTCTAATTCATCCCAAAGGTGTTCTATCAGGTTGAGGTCAGGACTCTGTGCAGGCCAGTCAAGTTCTTCCAAACTTGCTCATCCAGGTCTTTATGGACCTTTGCTTTGTGCACTGGTGTGCAGTCATGTTGGAACAGGAAGGGGCCATCCCCAAACTGTTCCCACAAAGTTGGGAGCATGAAATTGTCCAAAATGTCTTGGTATGCTGAAGCATTAAGAGTTCCTTTCACTGGAACTAAGGGGCCGAGCCCAACTCCTGAAAAACAACCCCACACCATAATCCCCCCTCCACCAAACTTTACACTTGGCACAGTGCAGTCAGACAAGTACCGTTCTCCTGGCAACCGCCAAATCCAGACTCGTCCATCAGATTGCCAGATGGAGAAGCGTGATTCATCACTCCAGAGAACACGTCTCCACTGCTCTAGAGTCCAGTGGTGGCGTGCTTTACACCACTGCATC
>VUQS01057979.1:0-16931 GCA_015108495.1 Heterochromis multidens | reverse complement strand
GTGAATCCAGTCAGGTGGGAGGAGAGGGAAACTTGACTGAAGTCTCCTGATATTATGAAGAGTGCCTCTGGATGTTTAGTCTGTATCCTAGCAACAGTTTCATGGAGAACTTCACATGGAGCTTCAGCTGTTGCCTTGGGTAGAATGTACACAAGTATTGTTATGATATGACTGAATTCTCTTGGTACATAATATGGTCGCATACCAACCTCCAATAATTCAGTATCAGAACAACGCATCCTCTCCTTGACCGTGACATGCGCAGGACCACATCATCTCTGGTCCACAAACAATGCTCCACCTTCCCTCCTGTCAACAGCCTCAGCATCTCCGTCCAACCACATGAGGGCGAAACCAAGCAGATCCACACTGGAGTCTGAGATGTTTTCATGCAACCATGTTTCAGTAAAACACATGAGACTGCACTCACGGTATACTTTGAGTCTTCACCAATATCTCTAGCTCATCACTTTTGTTGGGCAGAGAGTTGAATTTCCCATGATTACTGTTGGCAGAAAGGGCTTATATCTCCACTTCCAAGCCTTCACCTTTGCACCAGCACAGGAACCACGAAAACACCTCTTTATCTCAGTTGGAATAGGGTGGTATTTTCCAGATTTGCTCTGTTTCAATGAAAAAAACTCTTCTCTTGAGAGCTACCAGACTTTGCTGCTACCAGTTGAAGCGCTTGTTCTAGTTTATTACAGCATATGCAAAACAGTTCTTTTCACATTAAAAATTAGATGCAGATGGTAACATTAGTAGTGTTGGAATAGCTTCCCAATTGTAATAATGTCCCAAACAATGGCTTACAAGATCAGTGATCACTTTTTAAATTAGTGTTAGTTTTGTTTATGTATGTTTTTTTGGACATCTATATTGTTTTATGACTTTTATACACTCATCAGCCACTATATTAAGTACACCTAATATTGGATGCAACCATCAGAAGATGGGTACACAGAAGCCATAAAAGGATGGACATGGTCAGAAGTAATACTCAGGTATGCTGTGGTCTTTAAACGATGCTCGGTTGGTACTAAGGGAACCACAGTGTGACAAGAAAATATCACCCCACACCATTATACCACCATGTTTTCACATTGTTAATGCCAAATTCTGACCCTACCATTTCAGTGTTGCAGCAGAAATCCAGATTCATCAAACCAGGCAACATTTTTCCAATCTTCTATTGTCCAATTTTGATGAGCCCATGTGAACTGTAGCCTCAATTTTCTGTTCTTAGCTGAAAAGAGTGGCACCAGCCCATCTGCTTCAAGGTTTGACATGCTGTGTGTTTAGAGATGCTCTTCTGCATACTTTTGTTGTAACAAGTGGTTTTCTGAGTTACCGTTGCCTTCCTATCAGCTCAAAGCAGTCTGGCCATTCTCTTCTGACCTCTGACATCAACAAAGTATTTTTGCTCAAAGAACTGCTGCTCACTGGACCATTCTCTGTAAACACTAGAGATGGCTGTGGAGGAAAATCCCAGCAGATCTGCAGTTTCTGAAATCCTCAGACCAGTCTGTCTGGAACCAACAACCATGCAAAGTTCAAAATCACTTAAATCACCTTTCTCCCCTCATTGTGATGCTCAGTTTCAACGTCAGCAGTCTTGTCTACGTGCCTAAATGCACTGAACTGGTGAAATGTGATTTGTTAATTAAATATTTGTTTGTTGTTAATGAGCAGTTGAACAGGTGTGCCTAACAAAATGGCCAGTGAATATATTTTTATACTGATGTCCCTTAACATGCACTGTCCCAGTTAACTAAATAGGAAATATAACAAAACTGTCCTGTAGTCACGCAGGCTTGCACTATATACACACCCTGACACCAAGTGGGTAGTTAGCTCTGGCTATGTGAGAGTCTAGTGGTTGTGTTTGCTCGTGGAATAATCTGAAAAACTAATGTTCTGAACTCGTTTGTGTTTGTTGAGCATGCCTCATATCTTTTAAAACTTTGAGGCCAACTCTTTCTTTCATCTCTGGGTAATGCTAACTATAGCTGATAATGAATATAAAAATGGATGTTGGTTGGAGTTTTTGGTTGCACTGGCCTCTAAACAACATCGTTAGATTACCTATGTTAGTACAGCATGATAAAGCCAAAGTAGCAATAGACCTACCAAGAGCCTGGTTGACTGGGCATGCATATTCTGTCTTTATTTCACCTTGTAAGGCACGGCTTGTGACTAAAGAAGATAGTACCTCTGTGTATCTTCTGGTCATAGTCAATGAAAAACCCTGCATCACAGTGATTATCAGTACAGCATTTGAACCATCTCTAATAAATGCACGTGCCGTGTACAAATCAAAAACATTTTCCCTTGAAAAGTGATGAGACACATTTTAATAAAAGACAAACGCAAAGAGAAAGAAAACTGAATAGCTCCCTAGTTGTCATCAAAGTCAGAGAAGCAACTCAAAGCAAAGCTACATAATTCTCATGAAAGCATGTCACTGCTTTCATGAGAATTAGAGCTGTAGGGACACATCTTAGCAGACGCCACAGATAAAAAGCTCGCTGTATAATTGAGGATAATCAAATTCTCTGGAGTTCTGGCTGTGTGTTGGTGGCCTCACTGTTGGTAAAGATTACAGTCCTTCGTCATCACTCTGTCATCATTAATAATCGCACTGATGTTGATTCCACCTCTGCACATCCTGCTTCTACAGCATCCTCTCATCACAAGTTTTCACAACCAACAATCTGGGTCTCGATGCGTAGGATCAGATTAGTTAGTTGGAAAAGATACCTGGTGTCAGTGATCTGAAAAGAGACAGAGACACTCGCCTTTGGTTCACAAAAAGCTGTAACTGCTATTATCACGCAGCCCCAGTGTGGACTCTCAGACTCTATATCACTGCCTACCAAATACCCTTCTTTTTTCACTTTTTGTAGTGGATGTGGCAGCAGAAAATTGCAGCTAGAGCAAAGTTGGCCAGTGACATAAATCACCGGGATAAGGCACCATTGATAAGACCTATCTGAAAGTTAGGGACCTAACAGCTCCACTGAGACAGTGGGAGGACAGGGATTATGGCTAAAGAAAAAAAGAAAAAAAGGAAAGGTACTGAGCTTAATTCTAAGTCAAAGAGTCACTTTCTCTGTGATAACAGCCTCAGTGCTGGCCGATTACATGTTTTTCTTGCATCTTTGTCTTTCCTTTGCTGCACTTTTTCTTCAAAAAAGACCTTAAAAGGGTGAAAGGTCAGTCCTGAGGAAGAAGACACACTGGTTAAGTTTCAATTTTCACCCTGCAGAAGGGGATTGCAGAGGCAGCCAAAGAATAGTCGAGTCTTTAGGGAATTGTGGGGCAATGAGATTCCTACTAAAGCCATTTAGAGTTGTATCAGGGCTAGCCAATCACTGTGGCCACTGTGGAGCACTGAGGACCATCCATCACAGCAAAGGGAGCAGGGCCTGGGATGCCTCTGTCACTAGATAATGTATTGTGAGGAGGAGGGGAGGAAAATGTCTCAAGAGGAGGGTGAATGTCCTCCACTGTCCTTAAAGGATGAGTCTTATTTCAGTCTGATGTAGTCTTTTACTGTAGGTGGGACCTGTATGGTGAAGCCATGACAGAGACAAATTGAAAAACAGTTCATAAAAAAAGGGCAAAAGAAAAAACTTTAACAGATATTCAAACCTTCCCACACTTGAGCAGTCATGTTTTTCTTGAGGCCATCGCCAAACACCAGCAGCACCAGCAAGGCCCAAACACTGAGAGCCAGAGGGCTCATTGTCCACCATCATCACCCAGGCTGGAACAGGTCCCAACACCCAACCACTGGAACACTGGATTTGATTAATGCCCTGACTACTCCAACTGTTAGCAACTGAGTGAAATGGAAAGTCAGAGGATGAAAACACCCAGAACAAAAAGGAATAAATGAGCAAAGAATGGGTGTTTAGAAGAATTCTTTTCTCATGGGGATTTCCCAGCAGCAGCAGCAGCAGCAGCAGCAGCAGCAGCTGTCTTTAAACTAAAAGAGAGACCTGGCAGTGGGATGTGAGGTTACGTCCCATCTCTGCCAGAAAGAATTGTCTTGACAGAAAAAATATCCACCACAGAGATTAGAGTGATAATATTTCAGTTGAAATGGGGCTCTGCAGCAGCCAATCTGAGTGCCAGCAAGAGATTGGAGAGAAAAGGAGAAAGAAGCACGTGATGGGGGGTGTTTTTTTATGAGTCCAATATGAGCTCGATCAGGTCTATTATATTACCTAACAGTCAGAGCATATTTTATTTTATTATTGGCAATAACAGCTTCCCTATATAATATGATAAAAGCAGAAAAAAATCCAAGCCCTCTTTAATAAAAGTGTCTGTCAGATAGGTGTTCTCTCTTTTGTGTTTGCAAAGGGAGAGAAGATAGAAAAACCCCTAAATAATATAACAGATAAATCCTTTTTCTGAGGAAAAACACTATCAGTACTTGTGACCAGGCATGAAAATAAAATGCAAAACCAAACTACTTAAAACCTTCACATAGAAGAACCAGGAGCCAATATAAAGCATAGAAAAATGTACTTTTTTTTTTTTTTTTTTTGGTAGTGATTGTCATATCATATTGGGTACAAAAGCAATATGGACAAAATAGCTTTAGGATTGCTACCTATGAAAAATATTAAAGGCTTTAAATCAAAATTTTGGAGGAGGTGTAACGGTTGGCCTGCTTTAAACATCCGTGTCCAACTTGGCCTTTGTGAGTGTTCAAAAGTGGAATAAGGCTTTGTTCAAATTTCAGAGGGATACATCAATCTCCAAATTGGAAGATTTGGATATATAATGGAAATAGACTGGTAATATTTCCAGCCAAGGAAAAATACCAGGATGAGCTTATTCAAATTTTATAACATTTCTTTTTTAGTTTTTCTTTTTCAGTCATGCAACAACCAACATATCCAAGAAGATGCTTTGCACTGATTAAAATGTTTTGCCATCAGTTACTAGTATTTTATTGATACCGATATGCTCTCCACACTTATTGTTGGTGGAGATCATTAATTATTAATAAATTATCATATCTGACATCTGTGCAAAATGCCAGCTTAAGAAAGAATCCCTCTCACCTCTGAACAGTCAACACAAAAGCCTGATCCCTTCATAAGTGTTTGTGTTGTCCACAGCCTTGGGCAGTAATCATAGATTGCATAATAAATATTCACGTAGGCGCCACGATGCCACCATTAGTTTATGAATTACCTTGTTAAAGCCTCAAGGTTTTGGCTTTCACCATGTTTTGGCACAAGAGCAGGTGGAGTGCTAATTAGTGCTGCCATATAAATAAAATTGTGTTAGAACTTTACTCACCAGAGAATCTTGCGTGCAAACGTCACACAGTAATCCACATCTTTTATCAGATTTTGCATTAAAAGTGCTCCAGAAAGTACAAACAGTCATGCATACTAGGTGAAGCGTAGCAGACAGCTAGCTTGTGTAGGTGCAACTTAAAGTCTTAATACAATTTAAAGAAAAGAAAAAAGAAAAAAGAAACACCACACACTTGTCATGAAGGGAATTAGCTATAAAGACCAAAACTGTTTTTCTTCCAGGTCATAAATGTCTATTTGTGTCATAATGTTTGGGCATTTTAACATGGGAGCATATGGGAACTGATTTGTAGGGTGGCCCTGAGAGGTCACACACACTGCAACTTAAGAAAACGCCAGCAAATAGAAAAATGCTGCAAAAAGCACACAAAAAAACCCTAACAAAACACAACTGAAATGTTTGTGTTTTTGGGGAGCTTGTCTTACTGTGTGATGTTTTAGCTTGGTGCTTGGAGGTTTGCTGCAGCAGTTGCCTACTCCAGTCAGAATGTACCTGCCAAAAACTCCAAATGTGTTATCGTATTTGGCTAGTGAACAATACTCACTAGTAAATGCTGTGTGCTGCTAACAGGAGTAGACCAGGTTTCAGTAAATAGTCTGAAACCAGGTAACTGCTTTTTAAACTTCCATGTCCCCTTTTTTTTTTATTACTGCACATACTACATATGGAAAATGTGACATACAAATACAGAGAAGTGCCATTTGATGTACTGTGTTGATGAACAAAAGCAGTGTAATGACTATAATGACAAATTGTGATTTGTCATTATAGTCATATAAATTAAATAAATGTATCTATCCTGTTATCTACCATCTGTGCATACATGTCAGGAAAATTCAAACACTGAGGTCACATTGGCTGCGTCGTTGGTAATTTGTTTGGACAGTTGCATTGTGAAACAGCAAATTATAGAAGATTGCTTTGGGGAGTGTTTGATTTTTTTTTTTTTTTTTTGCCCATAACTCTACTCGACAGTTCACCTGGACTGCTGTTTGAAATAACGTGGCTCTGTTTCAGGTCACTCCACTGAACATCCACTGAAATATTTAGAGCACATGCTGAAAATTACACTGCACATTTTCCCCTTGCAAGGGCACCAGAGACATTAACTGCCTGGTGTTCCTAACTAGTAGTCACCCACCATGACTTCATCTGTTTCATTTTGGGACCATTTCTACAGTTAACTGTCTGTGACTTATTTGTGGGAGATCCAGAGTTTATTTCCATTACTGCTTTGTGCTTCTGGATACCAGTCATCTTGGATTAAAAGAGCAGCACCCATTATCTTATAGATGGGGATGTGTCTTTATATTCATATGATTTAATATTACAGGACTGATGAGCTTAGCATTCACAGATGATGGACTTCATTAGCCAACGCTGTGAATAAGATTATAAGAATGCCTGATTTTTCTCCCAACAACAGCCTGTGTATTTATACTGAGTGATGTCTTTGTAACATATGGTATGTGTATTAACATAAGAAAAAATGTGTAGCACTCGCTTTGGGTTGTAACTCCAGATGATGGTGACCATGCTGTCAGATTTAATTTGGATTTAAACATCATTGGATCCTATTTTACTTGTCCTAAATTTTTTACTTGCCCTATTTCTCTCCTTTGTTAGGTGACTGAGCTGATCTGTAATTTTCTATGCCCTCGGGTACTTTCAGTCTGTCATGTTTCACCACCAGACTGGATGCACTCCATGGGGAATTGTAAGGGTGAGGAGTTCATGCACTGGTAATGAATGATCCTTTGGCTTTTTTACTCAGTACTGTAATGACTGCCTAGCCCAGAAAAGTGAAATAAAACAGCGTTTCTTGCCTGGCAGTATATATACTATGTAGGGTTTCCATGCACCTGACTAGTGCTGAAAGGCGCTCTACCTCAGCTGACCCTCAGAGCGGGATGGAAAGGAAAAGTCATTTAGCGTTGTGGCGCTCCTTAGGATGACTCACTCTTCCTCTGCCAGAACCAGATGAGAGGGGAACTTCCCTCCTTTCTTCCTTCAGCAGCTCACGTCTGTCCACTCTTTTCTCAGTGTTGACGTTTCCACAGCAAGATGAGCGCCTGGGTTATATTTATGTCCTGCTTCTTTTCCCTCTCCCAGCACAATGTCAGACACATTTAAATTTAAAAAAAAAAAGGGATGGGCATAAAGTGAAGTAACAGCCAGAGGGTAAAAATAATGGGGGGAAACTAATCTGGAGGGAAATTGTATTTCCAGCACTTGTATGGCTGCAGGATTATTTTATTGTTGGATGTGCCTTGGTGCTACAAAGCTGCTTCCAAGCACCTGTCTCATATTGGAGAGTGACGCTCTGCCTCCCAGTGTTTTACACTCCATCATTCCTGTGGCAAGCAAAGTGCTGGCAGAGACTTTTACAGCTATCTGTTCCATCTCCTGAGCTGGCACGGCACCTAAACACATCCCCTCCAATGCATATACTGCTACATTTTAACCATGTTTCTACTACGTCTGAGCCTAGCAAAGACAGCTGTGGATGTGACTATCATGCAGGGTGCAAAAGCATAATCTGTTCAACAGTGTCTTGATATATAGTGAATTATGAAAACACTTCATTTCCTTGGTTTGATTCATGTAACATCCCTCCTTTGCAAGGCTGTGTTTGAGCAGAGAGCGGGATGGTTAAATCATTTGCTCATGAGACAAGACATCAGTCCCACCCAGAATTCTGGCCTCACGTCTTTGGATGTTTACAATCTCTATAAAATACTTCAACATGCCTCTTTGTCATGTAGGTGTCTGGTTTGGGGAAAAAAATCATAATAAAAAAGTGATCGGAGCAGAGAGGCAAAGCAAAGAAAATATCTGAAAATACAATGATACTGGTGAAAAGAAATCACATAGCATGAAATGAGCAGAGAGGACCATACAGCAGATTTTACTGTAAACACAGGATGTATTCAACCAAGGAAATTCTGGCAAAAAATCATACTTACTCTTTTACCAATTAATTGGTTGTGGGTGGTGGTAGTGTTGGTGGGTGGGCTGTTATTTTTGTTATTTCTGAACGGAAATCTGCCACTGCGTGCAGCTGCTAACCTTTTTAGCCCAAATGACCTTTAAATATAGATGGAAAATAAATAGCTAGTATTTGCAGGATTCTCAGTCCTTTTATCCTTGTTATTTTAAACTGAAATCAAACAACAGACATCAAACAATTGCCAGTTCTCATTCTCTGATCTCACTCACTCAAATACTAAAGTGTTAAACATGAAAGTTGTCATCTTTATTTTTGTAGGGCCTTTACCTTACAATATAAAACACCTTGAGGTGGCTGTTGTTGTGATTTGACGCTATATAAATAAAATGGAATTGAACTGAATTGAACTTCTTCAGCATGATGTTAGCTAGTTTGGAGTTGACTCAAAGTAGAAGTTCAGTACATTTAACCATTACTAAAGCCAGCACTTACTATTTGATGGGTAAGTCCACAGTTGCAAAAACATGGGGCTGCTTTTTTTTTCTTTTAACAGGTAATCTGCTCATACTGCTTGCAAAAACAATGGCTCAGTTTTGGGAGGCTTTTCACCTTATAACAGTAACAGGGGTGATTGTTTGACCAATAAGAATTTGGTCAGATGAGAGGATATCAATCAGACAATTGATATGGTCAACCCTGAGACTACAACCTTATGGTAAACAAAACAATGGGATGATATAGCATTGGCTATCCATCCATCCATCCATCCATCCATCCATTTTCTGCCACTTATCCAAGTCCAGGTCGCAGGGGGCAGCTGTTTTAACAGAGATTTCCAGACCACTCCTCTCCCCAGCTTCCCCCTCCATCTCTTCACACCGAGGCATTCCCAAGCTAAGACATAATCTCTCACTACACAAATATTTCATTTCTTCTTCATACTGATGGTAGGGGTGTTTCATCAACAGCTCCTTCTTCTGTACCTGAAGCTCTTGCCTGGCCTTGGAAATCATCCATCATTTCAGACTATGCCCTTGTTTTAATAGCTTCTACCTTGTTTGGCTTGATGTACTGAGCCTTGAATCTTGATTCGACTCTGGTAGCAATGTCCATCAGGTCATCATTGACCTGGTCTGCATATTTTTTATCAAGGTATACCAGAATCCGCATACTCCAGCAGAGGGCTTAATCATTCATGCTTGGACTCTGGGACATCAGTGTGCCGCCATGTTGGCACCGGGTGTCTGTGTTTCTGTCCAAAGCCATGACTTGACAAATAGTCTTTTGTTGTTCCAGCACTCTTGCCACTTCTTCTGGGATGAGCCCCATGTTGCTGGTGACTCGGTAGCAAGTTGGTGTTTGGGGAGATACGGTTGTTCCTGAGCTACCACCAGGTCTCCCTTTTTTCTACCAATATGAAAAATGCTACCATCACTCTTACATATGCCAGCAGACCCACTCTTTCATCCGTCTGTGTTGTTAAAAAAAGAGAAAAGAAATGACTATAAGCGAATAAAGCAAGGTAATACATTCAATCATTGCAATTAAAATACACGAGCTTTACAAAATCATTTTATTTTCATTCTCTACAGTACATTAAAAATGAAACTGTGCACTTAAAATAATTTATTGTGTTTTTTAACATTTCTTTTTTTTAATCTATTTCAGTTTTTATCAGTTTATATATTTTATTATTGAAATTTAAACTCCAAGAGCTCGCAAATGTGTCATGCCTGTTTGTCTTAATTGTGTAATTGTATGTGAAAATTATGTTATTATTGTAACTAATCCAGCCCAAGAATCTGTCAGTGGATGATTTTAAAACTACTGAAATCCAAAGCTACTCACCAGTCGCTGCAATGTTTTGGCCACCACTTGCACTCAGCTAAGGCCAGCTGTTAAGTGAAGTGGCTTTCACTATACTCACCCTGCTGTCAGTGGTGATGCATACTCGATTGTTTTCATTCAGACCCCTTTAGACCAGTGCATCAGTCAAGCCTCGTGCAATCAGTTCTACCTGTGTGGTCCTCTGGAAAATATGCTCTTTCCCAGCATTTACTCTTCAGACCTCATTCACCATCTATGAATGCCGTATTCACACGTGCAGAGGTTTTTGGGAAAGTCGGAGACCAATGACAGCAATTTTCTAGGAATTCATTACAGCCAGAAAAAAGTTGCTGGTCAGCAGGGGTCAGCCACAGTAAGAGCTTTTCAAGAGGTTGCCAGACTTTCCAGCTACACTGATATCTTTAGTTATGTACTGTTTGGATGTTCATCATACAGCATCATGCAGGTGCTTTCACAAATGCTCAGTGGTATGTATAAAAGTGCTGAGCAGGCTCAGTTGATTCTGATTTTGTATCAAGATTAGAAGAAGAAAAAGAACAAAAAACAAGCATCTCTGAAAGAAGGTTCACTGTTGGATGACATGAGCTTCCGACACAAAGAGTGTTCAGCTTAGCTTCATTAAGAACAGTGGCCAAAGCATCATCTGAATTTAGATCTGCATCATTAAATAGCGTTAAATATTTTGGATGACAGCACACATTTAATGACCGAAATGCATGTGTGCATTAGTGTGATGTGTACAGAAACAAAAAAGCTAAAGACCAACATTTCCTCAGGTGACTGAGAATGTTAATGCAATTTGTAAACGAACACTGTCGGCAAGAACAGGCTGTGAGACAATTACACAGAGAGGGATGTGAAAGTAGGGCTTCACAGCCTCAAGTCAGAAAGATAAGTGCACATTTGAGAGTTCAGTCGTGCTGGTCTACAGAGATGTGTAAAAAAAAAAAGGGATATACTTACATGAGCTGTCCTTCACTATATTCCCAACAAGTGGACAAGCATATGTGTGACACACACCAAGAGAATGGTGCAGATGTGAACCTCCACTTTAAGGAGATCCATCGGCTTTGGGGTTATTTTGCTACTATAGTTTATGTCCACTAGTCCTGTTGTAGGGCAGGGTCACTGCAAATCAATGAAATATTTCAGTCCTCATGGGGGTCACTGAATGGTCTGATGAGTGTGAAAATGATGTAAACCACATTGCTATGGCCTTCACGGTCACCAGATCTCGACCCAGTTAAACACCAATTGGAGAATTTGGAACAAATTGTTAGACAGCGCTCTCTGACACCATTATCAATACACCACCATATGAGGGGAATTTTTTTGGGGGATGAATGGTGTTACAAAACTAATATCTCAAGCCACAATTATACAGAATTATCTGTTAAAATATTACATATCTGAGGCTGGGACCACATCTCCTGCCTCTTTACAGGACTACACTGCAGCCACCAGGTTACGCTGGCACAATCAATGAGCTTTTAGACCATGAGTCACTGTCTGATGCTTCAGGACTTGCTGCATATTGATCACAGCTCCTAGTTTAGTAGACAAACACAGACACAAAGCCAGAGCAGGCTTGCTATCAAATTTCCATTTCCACTCTAACATGATGGTGCCTATTGATTGTGCTCATCCCTATGGCTGCTAATAAATACCTTGTTGCTTCAGCTGCTGCAGTTTTTCCTGAGCTTGCATCTTTCCAATATGGATCCCCAGCACTGCGTAAATCCCCCATTTGCTCTAGGTCGGACCACTTGCCATTACTTTCTAGTAATGATGAAATATATAATATATAAAGAGTTAAGAACTCGGATAATGGTGTTGAGGTCAATAGATGGATAATGATAATAGGCGGCTTTAAGAAGAGCAGAGCCATCAGCTTGGCAGGGAGAAAAATCAGGAAATGAATAGTTTCAGTAACTGTGTGTCCTCTATGTGTGTGTGTGTGTGTGTGTGTGTGTGTGTGTGTGCAGGCGCATATGCAGCCATGCTTGTCTTGCTTGTCAGTGTTAGCAGTGTACAACACACAGACAGCCAACGGTCTGGCGAGCTTCCATTTGTTTAATTTCTTTTTTCCTTTTTTAACCATGCGACAGGTCTTCACTCATTCAGATTGTTGTGACACTCAGCAGCGGCAGCATCCAGGCAACAGAGTGAAAGTTGAGCTGCTCACTTCTCTGTCCTCTCTGTTAGCCTCTCCACAGTCCCTTTGATGAGGCAGCAGTGTCAGTGAGGTCACATCAGTCATGATGATCAGCAGATCAGCATAACAGCAACCATTCAGTCCTAATATTGCTATTCTGGTGTGATTTTAATGACATTTTTGTCTAGTTTGCCATGGTAGCAGAATAAATATCTCAGGTATTTGATGAAATGTTGTGACATTTTCTACAGGTATTTGTGATCTTTAGCTATCCAGCAAATGCAGCATGCTGCAGTAAACCAAGACACTGAACATGGTAAACCTTACACCTGCTTATAATCATTAAAATTTGCATTATCAGTGTGCTGATGTTAGTTTTTGGTTCAATGCATCACTGTGTCCATAGTTGGATTACTGCTTCGGAGCCAATAGAGAGCTCTTAGCCTTATTTTGAAAATTAGCATGATTGTAAAATTGTTTGAATGTTGTTTTTTAAATTAGGCAGTAACATCACATGTCACAGTGATGTCAGATGTAAAAGTAAAAAAAAGTCAAATGTAAGTTGTCAATCAGGTGGTTCACATGGAGAAAGGAGTGTGTCTGAGAAAGGCATACTGACAGGAGGCAAAGACTGAGCTGTCAGCAGCTGTGTTAGTGATACAGTCCTGCATGGTAATGCTGCTAGCCCAGGTTGACAGAAGAACTGCAGTGCTAGTATTACTAGACCAGGCACTGGAGGAAGTTGGCTGCACCATGTGATATGTCCTATGGAGCAAAAGGTGCTTGATTGTGAATTACATTAAACATTTTCCTAACAGATACAATCTGACAATTTTGATGTCAGAATATCTGGAATATCTGGCAATATCTGTGAAAAGGATAATGGTCCTCATGGTCACTTATGGCCATTGAATCAAAACTGTCTATAGGAGCCATACTTTAACAGCTTAATTGATGACTTTTTCTCCAAAGAACACCAGAAGAAGTCGATGTTTTCAGTGACACGTTTTTTTCTCACAGCAGTTTTGTTTAGATCAAAGATGTATATATTCTGCTGTACATGGCTTGTATAGAATGTAACAGAAGCACAGTAATTTAACATGTTAGAATACCAAATCTAAGTTCAAGGTAAAACATGCAATGTGGTTGTAAGGTGCCTTGTGTTGTTGTGCAACCAAACTCTATGTGCCTAAGCTTCAGGCACACTAGAGTAAAAGTAGAAGGGCAACCTCCGTGTCACCAGTGAAAACTAATGCTTGGCGAATGATTGTAGTGAATTATTTTGCTGTCTGGGACCGATTGCAAGTAGTCGGTGTGACCAACTGGCCACAATTAAATCGTCCATCCACTAAGCGCCATTTGGCCAGCTGTGACACTTAACATCAATATTTAATATGAAATAATGTCAAAATGCAACAGCACAAAAAGCTGTCAAAAGCTGGTCATGCCCAACAAATGACTTGGGCATGTTTTTTCCAAAGGCATGTTAGGTTAATGGATGACTCTAAATTGACTGTAGGTCTAAATGTGTATGCCTCTTTGTTATCCAGAGTGTATCCCAAAGTCAGCTGGGATAGGCTCCATCTCGCCTGCGAACCCCCACCCCATGGATATCCATCCATTTTCTTACACTGCTACACTTAGTGAAATTATTTTGTCAAGCATTTTCTGAGCTTTTCTCGTTCCTTAAGAAGACCTTGAACACAGTGGATGGAATCTCCTTGTGAACAAGAAGGAGTTTGCATTTGTGAGATCATGAGTGAAAATAGTTGTAAAGCTGATTTATAGTTTTTGAAGAAGGTTACTCAGACACATTGAGCTTAGCCAAGGTAGTAATCAGAGAAAAGAGAGCAGAGAAAGAAACAATGATATTTCTCCCAGCAGCCTGTTCATCTACTACCCTGATATTAGAATAACTGGAAAGAGGAAATGAAACAGAAAAAAAGAGACTGTGTGAAGAAAGGGAGAGCTGATTCAAAAAGAAACATAAATAGACAGAATCAGAAAGAAAACTCTGTGAAAGCACAGACAAAGCAGATGGAGTCCCGTCTTCCTTCAGAAAACAAGCCGTGAGTTCCGCTGAGCTCACACACCAAGGGCTTTTGTCCCTCTGGCATTTACCCATAAGCACTGCGGCTGGACACCCGTCCCATCCTGTCCCAGAAAAGATGCATCGCCCGACATGGCTGAGGTGGAGGGGCAGGTGCTGCGTCCCAGCAGGAGGACGGTGGGGAGGGACAATGTATGCAATTCCTGTCTGGCACACAGTCAGGCTCTCACGGGAACAGGAAAAAGAAAGTGTGTGTGTGTGTGTGTGTGTGTGTGTGTGTGTGTGTGTGTGTGTGTGTGTGTGTGTGTACATGCCACTATTTGGACTCCCTGCCTCTCTGAAAGTAAAAATCTGGTGAGGCAGCAGGCATAGGTGGAAAAAAACCGCATTGTACTTGGAAGTGATATAAGGTCAGCAGTACTGTATATGCACACACACACACACACACACACACATATATATATATATATATATATATATACACACCTTAGATGCCTTTCAGCAGGTCTGCTGTAAAATTCAAGTGATCAATTTGGGCCACATTATATCCAAATTCCCTCTCTGCCTTGCATGAAACAGATTGATCCAAATGCCCATAGACTTCCTTATTTGGAATCATAAAATCCATTAAAATTATATTCAGATTTTTGGTCAGTATACTTTGCACATTTTTCTATGTCTGTGTGGCTTTCCTCTTGGTGCTCCAGTATTATTCGGCAATCCAAAGACATGGAGGTCAGGTCAACTGGAGACTTTAAATTGCCTGTGGGTGTATATAAATGTGCTTGTCTGGCTGTATATACAGTATGTGGTACTCCTGTAACAGTGTCCAGCTGCAGGATTTCTGGGCGCCAGTAAAAGTGGGTACACAAAACGTGCATATGCACAGTATTTAAAATACACAGTATGCACACACATCAAGGTTATAAGTGTCCTGAAATCTTTAGAAAACAGTTTAAATCTTTTATTTGTTTATTTATTTTCATTAACTTCTGTTGATGAGTATTCACTATCTTCCTCAAAGACGCATGCTGTCTCTGCCTTCCGAGTCTAAACATATGAATGACAGCAAAGCCAAGGCAGAGTTTGAAATGATCCTCTGTGGTGCTTGTGGGCTAAGTAGGAGCCAAAGTGTGGGCGTAGGGTGGAGGAAGTGCACACTAGTTTGGGTGGAAGAAGGTCTAATTTGTGCCAAGAGTGACAGGAAGAGGAGGCTTTCACTAAGGTTCCTAGAGGTGTTGCAGGGAAACCCTTTCCTTGTATGCCAAAAGATTGTATCATTTGATTCTCTAGATTAGTATACCAAGGTACATTGCTTCAGATATATAATAAATGGCAGCTTTATGGCTACATTTCAGAACTGATTTCAAATGTTTCCCAAACTTTGTTTAAGTTAAACAGGGAATAGATAGACAGACAGACAGACAGACAGACAGATAGAGATTCTTTTTAAATAAACTGAAAATATTCATCCGGTGGTAAGAGACAATAAAGAGAAACAATTAAACCACCTACACTATCTCAAACTACATCTTCAGAAATTCCCAAAAGGCACTGATTAAATTGTTCGACTGAGGTTATGTCTGAGAGGAGCATGACAAACGAGCAAAAGGAGATCAGATAGAGAAATGAAACTGACAGATTACCAAGTTTAAAGGACAATGCCAATGTTTCAATCTTTGTCTCCTTTTCACTTTTGCTGTTGCTGTCTGCTGAGCTGCAACCTCCAACACAAATGCTAAACACTGCAATTCTTTAAATGTCCACTTGAGGGGAGTCAATCAAATCCCAATAAAACTGTAAACATGTTTACAGCCTGTCTGCTAGATGTTTGTTCATTCAAGCCAATGATCTGGAACAGCTACTAATGTCTTTTTCTCTATCATGTCTACACTAATTGATTTCAAGTGCAGCTAGTGTCCAGTTCATGTAATGTAATTTTCATTACTAAAAAAAACAGATTTAATAAAATGAAAAAAAATTAATAAAGAATAAAATGGCTTTGCAGACATATCCACTACCGGTCAAAAGTTTTAGAACACCCCAATTGTTCCAGTTTTTTATTGAAAATGATGCAGTTTAATCTCTCATTGCACTCTGAAATGAAAGCATAGTACAAATAAGCAATTGGAGTTAAAAAAGAAATCATGGAATCAATTTATAGATCAAAATGTATTCTAAACTTTTGACTCATCAAAGTAGGCACCTTTGGCAGATATAACAGCTGAACACACTCATGGCATTCTTTCTACAATAGAAATCAAATATTCTTCAGAAAGTTCTTCCCATATCTGTTGCAGAAGTTCCCATAAATGTGCAGAACTTGTAGGTTGCTTTGCTTTCACTTTTCTGTCCAGTTCATCCCAAACCAGCTCGATGGGGTTTAAGTCTGGAGACTGTGCTGGCCACTCCATGTTTTCAAGCTTACCATCTTCTTCTTTTTTCCTGAGGTAGTTCTGGCATAGCTTGGACTTATGTTTTGGGTCATTATCTTGCTGTAGGATGAACCCCTGACCAACTAGGCGAATACCAGAGGGTTTTGCATGGCGCTGCAGAATGCTGTGGTAGCCGTTTTGGTTCAGGGT
>VUQS01057965.1:0-13030 GCA_015108495.1 Heterochromis multidens | reverse complement strand
TCTTTTATGGCAAGAAACTTACATGGAGATGTGAACCAAGTTTAACACCCTTTATTTTCTTTACAATTGCAATTGGAGACCAAAAAACACACAGTGCTCCCTTGCTGCGTTTTGATCTGACTATTTCCGGTTCCGCTTCAACTTATAAGCCCGGTCCCTCCGCCCCAGCCGAGAGCACAGAACAGCCCTCCCTTTGTTACAGAGAAGCTGCTCTGCGCTTCCAGCTGACCTTCAGGACCACAGGTGCAAACAATACTCCGTTATATTCAGTCATTTTCTCACCATTTCTGTTATAAAAACACACTCATATCTCTGTTACAAAACAGGCTTCATTCTCCTTTGTTTAGTATATAAAAGTTTAACTCAACATGTGTCTAGTGTATAAAAGTTTGATCGACCTTTGGTTAGAGTATAAAATTTAATCAACATATAATTAGTGTATAAAAGTTAGATTAACATTTGATTAGTGTGTGAGAATAATCAAAACCTTGTGTATCTTTAACAATTGTCACGTTTTGGGGGGTTAATAAATTTGGCCAGATTTCTAGAAATGAGAGCTGCTCCATCCAAAGTGGGATGGATGCCGTCTCTCCTAACAAGTCCAGGTTTTCTCCAGAAAGTTTCCCAATTATCTATAAAGCCCACATCATTCTTTGGACAACACTCAGACAGCCAGCAATTTAAGGAGAACACTACGATAGACTGGCAACCTGTCTAGGGTGTACTCTCTCGCCCTATGGCACCTAGGGTAGGCTACAACCCCCTTTCAATCCTGAATTGGAAAATGGATAGATGGCGTATCTATTTAAGGTTGTTAAATAGTGCACAAAGACACATACACACACACATACACATGCACACACACACACGCGATGATTATTTTATTACATTTATTTGTTATGTTGCACTCTATGAAGTTGTATGAACATTACGTTTATTATTATAATCTTCCAGAATGTTTGCACCTACCTAATTCTGCACCATTTGTCAGAGAGACACCACTCAAACACAAAAACTTCTTTCTTCATCATTTATTTCCCAGCCTTGTGTTCCTGCTATGGTTACTGTCAGCAGTGATCTGGTGGAAGATTTCCTTGTCCAGTTAATGCTGAGGCTCAATCCACTAAAGGCAGAGACAACTTTTACAAACCATAGATCAAAAAGAACCAGGCCTTTGAAAATGAAATGGTGGATCACATTCACTTGTTGCTGTAAAAGAAGGTGAAGAAATACAGTAAGAACAGAATGTTTCTTCAAAACCTTAAACGTCTTGAGGACCCCAAGCATGAAATCAAACTGAGCCGGGAACTATGCCAGTCCCGTCCAAACCTCATTTGGTTCCCCTTCCTTCTGCTGTTATTAACTGTTGTAATGGCTAAAAAATGACTAAGCCTTATTTGCAATACACTCCCCACCCACTTCATTATACTGTCATAAATTCTGCCTTCACAATTGTGAACTGCCTTCACAAAAAATAATGATTTTCAGTTTTGACTGTTAAAAAGGCATCAGTTTAACTACATCCTCATTGATGCTGTAGTTTTGCAGTTGTGTTGGACTGAACTGCAGAAAAATTATGAGCTTTGTTAATTCATCACACTTAATTCGACTGAATTAAGTGACTGGCGAGTGCATCTTAGTGTATGCTGCTGTGTAGAAGAAGATAGTCCCCTCTATGGGAGGTTCCTTAACCACAATAAACTTTACCACCCAGCATATAACTCTTAAAATGATAAAAGAATCAAAAGTTCATCCACATCAAACTGTTCAAAATATTCAGTCTTTTTCTTCAAAATGGAGCCTTAATGACCACGGTACAGCCATGGCTTCCTGAATTTAATATTACACAAAAATTCAAAAATATAAATAAAATAAAATGGCTGTAGACTAATTATCTAATATCTGATCTTTCTTACAGTTAGAAACTGTTAATAGGTTTGTGACTGTTCTCCGGTCTTTACATTTTCCTCTTGACTCTTGCGGGTTTATCCAGGAGATGTCAGTGCTGTCCTTTACTTACTGTTGTGGATTTGGATGATAATGAGGGGTGATGATCATTTTAAAAAGGAGCTGTGAATAATTGTCTGGAAAATTGATGATTAAATATGATAATAACCAGTCCCCCTGATCTTCTGTCATGATCTTATCATAACAAAGTATCAACTGAGAACTTATTCCAACTCTAACATGCTGTGTAGGAAGCTGTACATATGTGTATGTGTTATGTAATGTGATCAATCTGCCCTGCTGCACAATTACACTCAGTGTAGTTTTTCCAGAGTGACTGGAGCCTAAAAAGTTAATTCTCTCTATCTGCAGGATACAACCTCATAAAAGAACACAAAAATAATGCATTGTAACACAAGATAATATGATTTAAGACTTCCTCTTTACTGAAACAGTTCAGTGGGCATGAGCCCCAGCGGGGGATCAATGAGGGCTCAGTAAGTCCTAGCCAGATCGATCACTTTATCTATGTTGCACTAGGCATCTATCTGCCATCAATCAGACAGTGGTAGACACCTCCCAAGGTCAGAGCCCAGGCTGTCAATACTAGACATGATTCAGCACTTTGTCAACAGGCAAAACCACCAGTCTGTCTCTGTCAGATACATATTTATCCAACTGCAATGATATACTGCACTTGACAGATAAAGAAGTGTACTGACTAAAAAAAAGTAAGTGTTCAATTAAGAGTTAAAGAGATTCATCTGAGCAAAGATGTGAACTGTGGACCTGGATAGAGAGGCTCAGAATAATCAGCTCCTTGGGTAGATACAGAGGAGGTCTCTGCTGCAGCTGGCAGGCAGAGGCTGCCACTTAGTGAACATTATTATTCCAGATTATTCACAGGGCTGCTTTCAGCCAGCCACAGACTCCAGTAAGGAAACTTGTGCTGATCTTTTGCTGACCGAGCCAAACGTACATTACAACACATGCAGACAAAATCAGTAAAGACAAGCTTTTTGCTCGGTAGTCATTAATAATGTTTGGCTGCTGAGCTGTAGATAATTTCTTATCACAAATAAGCCACTGATTGTTTCTTTTAATGCAAACGCCATATGGCATATACAGAAGAGGCACAATTTATAGAGATATCAGTGCTCACAGACTTGGCACTGACAGATGTACTGCAGGATGTGCTGAATCTTTGGTGTCTGGAAGTTTCACAGCTGTTCTCCAAACCTCTGGCATCATCCCAGCCATCCTGCAGCATAGTGACAAAGAGCCTGATCAAGCTGTGTGTACGACTGCTGTAGTCAGGAAATGACTGAAGTAAACGTGTGTAAAATGTGTGCATGTGATTGGCTGCTTCTTGTTCGTTGTTTCCACACATGGTCTGCATCCCACACCACCTGCACAGTGGCAGGTTGAGGAGGTAGAGAAGGTCACATGTTGTGCACCGACATTGTCCCTCTGGGACATCTCCTGCCTCTGTTGTTATCACCTTTCAACTGTCAGTCATTTTCCAAGCTAGCTGGAAAATTCATAACCTTAAAGCTGAAAACTGAAAGATTTATTCTGTTGTATGCCCCTCCCATCAGATGAGTGCAGATATGTGTATGTGCTTCCTATGTCTAAAAATAGCACAAATTCAAACCCTACTCCCCCAGGTGAAAGCCCTCTGGTCATTCATTGCTCCCCTATGTTTTTCTTCCCAAATGGACTTGTCACTTGGTCTGAAAAGACCTATGATTGTCTGAAGTCCCCTGTCACAGGCTTGATTTTTAAAGCCAGAGGAGGTGCAAGAGCTATTACCATTACAATTTGCTGTAAGGTTATTATGGATTTTTTCTCTAATATCATCAAAACAAGTTGGCAGCTTTGCATCAAGTGTTAACCCACTGAGAGTGCAAGGTCTTGATGTTGACTTTACAATTTCTAGAGGAGATTTCTGGTCAGGATTCTGATAAACTCCAATAAAGACAAGTATGGGTCAAAAGGTATTACATTATCAACTTAAATGGCCTAATACCTTCATATTAGGCTTTCCATACTATTCTCCAGCTTGGGAAGCCTGGAGGCCAATTGATTGCTGGTGGGGAGAACTAAAGCTGTGTGATGCTGTAAAGACTGCAAGGGTAAATGCAGACAGAAAAAATGTGTTTATTGGTTTGGAAACCCCAGAGAAATAATCAACACTGTTTATATTTGCATATATATTTCACACTTGTGAAATGAAAGGTTCTGTAAATGGGTATTATGGGGGAGTTTAATGTAGTTTAAAAGGACAGGCTATCTGTCTTGTGTTTTAATGTGTAAAATACAACATTTAAAGCATTACTTTGATACTTTATATGCTTAAAAGCTTTCTTGAAAAGAAAAAAATTCTCAGATTTGTAAATAAAACAGTACGTGCCACTAGCATGCTAATTTAGCTGAGCATGAACTGGAAACAAGGAGAACTTCTAGTGTGGCTTTTCCAAAAATGATCAATCCCAATCTGACACTGTTACCTTTGTGTGACCTAAGGTAAAACTGTTGTCACCCACCCCATTTACAGTCTGTTGCTGTGCTAAGCTAAGCTAAACGTTTTTAAAAAGCCTCTCTCTCACGTCACACAAAAAGACAGTGAAAACCTTTAAAGAACTGTGTGATGGAGCCACAGAGAAACTATCAGTCATCCTAACTAACCAAATAGACTACAGTCCATGAATCACATAAAATAAATTTCAAAACTGTCTAAAGCTTCGGACACAAATCCAGCATTAGAGTTGACTGGAGCTGAAGGCTGGTGTGGATTGAGTTGTGAATCGAGCAGAAGAGCAAGTAGCGGAGCGAATGAAAATGACAGCTTCATGCTCCTGTCACCCTGACAGAGGGAAGACAGATGAGCCGCTTTTTCCCAGCAACCCCGGTCTCCATCCGTCATCTCCTTTTAAACTGATTTGCCGAAGAGAATATGTCTCCGTCATCAATTACAGCGGATTTCACCACAACAAAGCTGATCAGATAAAAATATTGCAGAAGATTGCTCTCCTCCAGTGAACATGTCAAGCTGCCCTCCCTGCTGTGAAGTCACATGAATAAACTGATTTCTAGGATTTTTAAAGTTGTTGTGTAACAACTTTAAAAGTGAGTGCTACAGAACTCATATTAGATTTGTTTATTCATAAGCTATGATTTCGCTTCCCTTTAGCAATAACACTGAGCTACACAGATGCGCCCAGATCAACCATGTGTATTAGATCAGCTCCAGCAGTGCATTCATCATTCTTAATTATTGATGTTCCACTTTTACAGCCAATTACCTGATGAGCTAGTGATCTAATTTTATTTCTGACTGTGTAAAATTTATTGCATTAACATTTTTTTTTAAGTTTTTAAATTATTTTTCTGATTGCTGATGTGACATTTGTAAACCTGTTAGTAGAAATGTTTTTTTCCGGGGGGCGGGGGGGCAGTTATTAATTTGCTCAAAAAGATGCCCCCTTTCATGTTTTATACAAACATTAAATTAGATTGAAGCTGACTGTCTTAATGCTTTTGTGCTTAATTTGGATTTAATTATAAACTGTAATAAAGGGTGGTTTTACCATCTTCCAGCAAACATTCTCACTTTCAACTCATCACATAGCATGGAGGTTAAATTTAAACTTTTTCTGTTTTGTTTCACTTTTCTCTCTTGGTGGCCTTAAAAAAAACCCCAAAAAACAAAACACTAAAAAGACTATACTTTATCTCAAAGGTTTCTGAAGTTGAGAAGTCCCTGAACCAGTATAAAAAATGCAAAGCAATTGAAAGCAATTACTTTGTGAACAAAGTGGAGTTCTGAGCAGCTAAATAAAGACGAGATGCTTTTCTCACCAAATGATGGAGTCAAATCAGGGGCCTGTTCTCTGTGCATTGCTTAATCCAAGATTAACTGAATGATCCAGGTTTGACTGATCCTGATTATAGGTAATTGACTTGTTTGGTTCTTCAGATCACAAAGGAATTAAATTTGACAAGCTTGATTCAACCGTCCAAGATGACTGCATGATCTCACGGTCATTAAGAGTAAGTATATTAATAGGAAACCCTGACCAGCAACTCTTTGATTAAAGGAAGGACGAAAGGGAGGGTGCAAAGTTTTCAATAAAATACATGTTCTACAAAGCCATTACTTTTTTTTTTTTTAAACCTTTATTTATGCAGGTAGTCCCATTGAGACTCAGTGTCTCATTTACAAGAAAGACCTTCTTAAGGGCTTTAAGCAAATAGGATAAATAAATAAATAAAAGCTGATGGACCAGATTTGACCCCAGCTTAATCACCTGATTTCAGAGGATACAGAAGGTGTACCTCTTCCTGTGAACCACTGGCAGAGGTGATTTTATTTCAGGTTAAGAAAGCTTGTTGGACCTTCCTGACATTTTTTTGTCTTGTTCAGAACTGTTTGAGGGCAGTGGCAGTAATTATTTACCTAATATGTGGCAATAATAAATTACATATGTCAATTATTTCTACCTAACTGAAATGGCAATGGCAATTTTATTCATATAGCACATTTTATTATAAGTCAGTGGGCTTAACACAGAAGATAAAAACTAGTACCTGTCTAAAAGTAATAAGTAAGGGTACATTAAATGGATCATGGCAATCTCTCAATATGCAACTAATTCCTCCAACAAGATTGGATCAGCATCTTGTTTACACTAAATAAAACTGCTCCTAAAAGAGAGGTCTGCATCATAGATATATTGCTATGATAATCCAACGACTGCTTTAAGGAAGCAAAAAAAAAGAAAGAAAAGAAATCCAGGATTACACTAAATCATCAACAGTTTGACCCTGCTGAAATAATAATCCACGTATAGCGTACAGGCCTTAAGGCTAACAGAGTAAATAATACTTACATTATTAGGTGTACAGAAACACAAATCTAAATTAATCCCAAAGTTGCACAACATGTTGTACCACCAGATATTTCTCCCCACTGCTCAAAAATGATTGTAGCACAGTAATATCCTGTATACTGTTATAATAAGTCATGTGTATTTTGGAGAAGAACTCATAAAAAATCCAAAGTTTCAGATCCATCCATCTCTCCTCCCAGAATCCCATTTGCTCAGAACACATAAATAAGGCTCTTTGAATAATCAAATCTACGCTGTTCTTTATTCTGCCTTTGGGAAACTAGTTTTCCCTAAGCCCAATGGATTTAAGCATTTTTATATAAAAATACCACAACATGGAGGGGTACATTAAGGTTTCAGAACACCAAAACCACATATTTTCAAAACGTTTTCAGTTCATTGCATGAGAATCTTTGAGCAATAATGTTCCTTACCTTAAGGTGACCAAGTCTGTTAATACCTGATAATTTGTCTTACTTCCATACATTCATACATAAACGTGTCAGAGTTAGATTTTTGAGATGTGTGTGACAATAGATGCAGTATAAACAAGACATTTAGAATTGAGAGGTTGTTGGATGTGAGCAGCGCAGGCATGGCTGTAGTTTCATAGCAGGATCCCTGATTTTCAGCAAAACTGGAGAAAAATTGAATGTGACAAATTGAGCAGCAGAGGTTGAAAGAACATTCTGTCTATCTGCTGATTAGATTTGTAGCTGTTGCAGATGGCTACTAAATGACTCTACCATGTTCTTCAGAGCTGTTGATAGCCTGGGAAAAACCGACTAGGTAAATGCAGAAGTCAGTCTTCATCCCTAGTGTGAGTATTCAAACAGTGTATAATGCACCACTGTGCCTTTACTTGTAAATGGATAGAACAGTTTTACATGAATTTAATACCAAAAATAAGTTACTGACAATTTGGACAACTTCTAAATGTCACTTGGATTCACCAATCATGCACCCTGGTGATTCTCTAGCCGGTGTTTTAATAGCACCTTCCCTCAGTTTTTTGAATAGGTGAACCAACATATTTCCTAGCAAACCTTACAAACTTGACAGGGATCACTGAACTGAATTTGTAATTGAAGCAAAGGGAGCTGAATACAAGAATAAAAAAAAAAAAGAAGAACTCACTAAGGCACAAACAGACAGCAGGAATCCACCATCACCAGTGTTATATGATGTGTCCCACTGAGGGAGGACTCATGATTTATTGGGCCGAGGGCTCGCTGCACTGAAGTGATCAGACTTGTTTGGGTGCTGAACTGAATTCAGACAACAGGATCAGCATTTAAGCTCGATTACACTAATCACTCGTATTGGATTTATGACTTATGTAGTTTGTCTCTTTAATTTGTTATTATAATATTATACTCAAATAATTGCCAAAGAAATTTGATTATTTAAGCCCTCCTTTAACTATTGTTTAGATATTGACTAAAGTAAAAATTATAAACTAACCTGATGTTTATAGTGTTGGGCTGTGCAGAAATTTTTGTTTGGTGACCAAACCACATTCCTTGTGATGCACATTTGTTAGTAAAGCATTTCTACACACAAATTCACTCAAGAAGGAGCTGTAACAAAAAAGAAATTTAAAAAAATACTGGCGGCCACCAGTTCTACCCCACAGCCTCCTAGTAGATGCACCTATGGTATGAATTTGAAAATTCAACATTGCTTTGTTCTTGAGTTATAAGATTTTCTGAAAACTTTACCTCTAACCTTCACTTGGAGGTTGACGTCACTTGGATTCAAAGTCGTCCAAGATTTTTAGCAGATGCATGTATGGTATGAATGTGAAAATCCTACATCGCTTTGTTGTCAAGTTGTCGCATTCACAGCATCTTCAGAAAACTTGACCTCTGACCTTGACCTTGAGGTTGAGGTCACTGAGATTCAAAGTTGTCTGAAATTTTTAGTAGATGCACCTATGGTATGAATTTGAAAGTCCTAGGTGACTTCCTTCTCGAGTTATTGCATTCATAAACTTGGGTGTCCATGACACCCGCTAGCCAGCTTTGTTAGCAAGCTGCATCAATAAAATGAATGGTTGTAACATGGAGACACACATAGGTGCTATTTAGTGCTAAATAACGCACAATTGAAACAAACTTCTTCGACAGGCTATACCTCACACCAAGCCATAGTATTTACATGGCGGATAGGTCCAGTTTAGTGACAAACAGGCAGACGTGAGGCCTGCTACACCTACAGCTACCTATGTCAGGACATTTCGTTATCAAAGTAGCCATGCTCCAAACACCAGTACAGATGGATGAGTTAAAAAAACAAACAAAAAAAAAAAACAATCAGTGGATCCCTGGAGTTGTTGCAAAGTGGGAAGGTATCCATAAAAGGCAAAACGATTTTTTGCACCAGGCTGTAAACTTCAGGCTGTTTTTCTTGCTGTTTACTCAAACATTTTAACATGGGAATCAATGGGGATTAACTTGCTTCTGGAGCCAGCCTCGAGTGGCACCTAGAGGAACTGCAGCTTTTGGCACTTCTGCGTTGCTTTCATTGTTCAGCTCCAAAAGTTGCCGCTTGATACTATTCCCTTTGTGTATGCAGGCAGCCCACAAATGTCAGTCATCATGACAGGTGTGAGTCTGTCACACCTACTCTCTACTGGCACAGCAGCAAAGGACATATGCATGATCTATGGGCCAAAAAACATTCTGAGTCATGTGCAAGTTTCCCCATGGTAGGATGTGCCACTGAACAGGTTCCATTTGAATGAATGAGACATCCTGTTGCATCCAGTTATTCTTAATACAGCATGGTATGCACATATGTATACAACATACAGAAGAAAGTAACAGACAACTTAAGCACCCTACTTTAAATTGAACAAGGACAAAAATGGTTGTTTGTAAAGTAAATAACATTACTGTTTCTTGAAGCATGGCTACATAGTAGGTGTTATAAAACTTCATCAGCATTAAGAATAATCTAAAACCTCATAAATTGTCAACTCGGAGTAACATACTAATGTGTTAATCAATTATTGTTGTATTGACTAAATGATAGAGCATTGGAACATAACAGAAAGGGAATGCACTGTTTTTTGGTTGAACACAACAATATGCTATGTAGCAGTTCTTCCAGCCCGGAAATAGACTGTGCTCATATGTTGCATCTGAAATGTTTTGTTATATATGACAGAGTTCGGAATTTGCCATGTCAAATAAAAAACATATCTACGTTAACTACGCTGTTATATGCCCAAGACATGGTTCTTCTTCTTTGGTTTTTAACAGCTGTTAGCAATCAGTGTATTGGGCGCATTATTGCCACCTTCTGCTTTGGCGTAGGACAAGAGAATAAAACCCAACCATTAATTCAATCTGTCTAACAAACTCAAAGCAGACAGCTATACCAAATGCTCAGCCTATTTGATAGTTTCATTAAATTCTCCAGTTCTTCCTTCCTATGTTTCTGCTTTTGATCATTCATGGCATGCTTAGTGGATCTAATGGTTGATATTTATGCCATTTCAAGCATCTGTTGCCAAAACAAAACAAACAAACATATAAATATAAATATAAATAATATAAATAAAGGGTTTTTTTTATAGTTAAGATGTCTGGTTACCATTTGCAACATCTAACAACAGAGTATATATGGCTTTTCCTCAAAAAATAAATGCAAAGGTAAACATCAGTTTTAGACGTAATGGACCCAACAGTTACTATAGTTAGTCAACGGTGCAGCAGTTTAGAAAAAGATAATTTAGTTTCCTGGAATGTTTTCCCACCTAAGTTCTTAAGTCATGCAGCATTTTCCCCACTTATGCAATACTGTCTCGTAAGAAAACTGACAAGTCCAGCAGTTTTCTCACCTTTTTCCTGCCTCAAATCTGGAGACAGCAAAAACAGCTTCCTATTGAAATCACCGTGGAGGGTCCCCTTTGGATAAGTAAAACAGAACACTTTCTCTCTTTCAATGGAGCCACTGGGGATACAAACTAAATTACATGTGGGCCAGAGTGAGATCACAGTGAATTATTTATGTGCTTCCCACCCTGTGACCTGCTCATCTCAGTATGGCATTGTACGGGTAGCAGAGTCAGGCCAGTACATGCCTTCAAGCTGTTATGAAAACATAGTATTCCTCAGGCAGCCATCACTGCAATCGATATAGTCTCTCCCCTGCAGGGTTTTACTTGACTTCACAAGCAATACAGGGAGGGTGAGTTGTGTAAAAAAAAAAGAAAAGAAATAAAGACCTTAAAAGACCAGTCGGGTGGTTTTGCAAAGGTAAGAATTTGTTTGTAATGTTTAGCTTGGAGCAGGTGATGAAGTCTTTGTTTCACAGCTATTTACTGCCAACAGTCAGATTAGCCATTTATAGTGTGCTATTGAATCATTATCTCCAAGCAATCCATGGTATTTTAAAGATCACTGGCCACAAGTTTCCTCTCCCTCTGACATTGACACAGATACATTGTAGAAGTGATTGGATTGTTGGATGTGGTTAAATTGGTTTGGCTGTGAGTGTTGTTTCCTCTGAGCAGAGCTGGAGGACAGATGCTGAGGGAAGATGATAAGGGACAATGGCACCTGATGAAGATGTCTACAGGGAAGTCTTCAGATAGAATACAACATGTTTGTCTTTGAGACCACAGCTAATCCAATTATTGTCTCCATGCACTGTGGGATGTCATCTGAGTTGGGTGCAATAACAGAGCCCAGATGTATGTAGCTCAGGCTTAGGGCTGTCTTTTGATGCTTGTGTGTTGTTTGAAGGGACTGTGGGTAATATTTTTTTTTTTTTTGCTACCATGTATGAAGAGACCCACAAGGAGGTTTAATTCTCAAAGGGAAATTCTTAAGTAAATCAGTAGATTTGCAAACAAGTTTTCATCAAGTTATGCAAGTAATAAAAAGTAGATGTGTATTTATAAGCCTTTTTAGGTGATTAATAAAATGTGCCATTAGATGTTAGAAAGGAAATCACAACCCCTTATGCCTAGTTCATGGTTCATTGGTTGTGTTGTGGCCCAACTCTGATATCACCACAGCACTGCCATCGTCACTACAGTCTTCTCCTGAACAATAGGTGTCGCCACTCAGAAAAAACCTCTGCAACCTCTGCACTGGTAAAAAATCCAATCCAATCGTTTATACAGTCACGTCTTTAACCTGGACAAGCTTGCCATTTTACAAAATTTAGGAGGTGCAAGACAAGACAAGCTGAAACCACACCAAAGCGCGGCATGTGTCAGGAGTTTTGACGTCTAAGGGTTTGAAAGAAGGCAACTGGACTTCTTTAAGTTGTTTGAAGACGTTTCACCTTTCATCCAAAAGGCTTCGTCAGTTCTAAAACCAAATGGTGGAGAGTCCCAGGTATTTAAACCCTAGTGGGGGCTGTCTCTCGGGAGGTGGTCATTAACCTACTATTGCTCATGTGATCAATCAGTCATCACATGAGCCCAGGTGTGAAAAAAGGCGTGGGTCATTATCCCCACAGGTTTCGGGTGAAACCACTGTGAGACTTTGCCCCAAACCATCATGTGTTCTATTGAGGTCACCTGATGCAAGATGTGGATGGGGGTTGAGGCGCCTGGGAAGGGATCTATCACCTGGGCTCATGTGATGATTCACATGATCAATAGTGGGTTAATGACTCACATGATCAATGGACTCACATGATCAATAGTGGGTTAATGACCACCTCTTAAATACCTGGGACTCTCCACCATTTGGTTTTAGAACTGACGAAGCCTTTTGGATGAAAGGTGAAACGTCTTCAAACAACTTAAAGAAGTCCAGTTGCCTTCTTTCAAACCCTTAGACTACCATGTCCTGAATGACTGAGAACCTACACAGACGAGTTTTTATGTCACTTTTTGCATACGACACTGACAAGTATTTGGACAACGAATTTAGATGTTAGCCAGATTTGTAAATTAATTTATCAACAAGGAGATGCGTGTGATTTCAGCTCAAAATGTCATATAGTGTTACAAGAATCTGTACTTCTAAGGGTAAGTGCTGTGAATGAGGCTGTTTTAGAGGTGATATGACCAAAGATGTGGAGTTTAAGATTCTAGCAGTGTATGTCACTGTGTTATTATTATCATCATTATTATTATTATTATTGCATTACTGAGCCTTTATATGGGTTTATAATGGTTAATTCTTCTGTCAACAGTAAATAGAGAATTTTAATATCATGAAAAA
>VUQS01057964.1:0-12451 GCA_015108495.1 Heterochromis multidens | reverse complement strand
TTCAGCTTTCAGGCCCCTCTTCTGTGGAACCAGCTCCCAGTTTGGATTCGGGAGACAGACACCCTCTCTACTTTTAAGATTAGGCTTAAAACCTTCCTTTATGATAAAGCTTATAGTTAGGGCTGGATCAGGTGACCCTGAATCCTCCCTTAGTTACGCTGCAATAGGCCTAGGCTGTTGGGGGTTTCCCATGATGTACTGAGCGTTTCTCCTTCTCTCACCTCTGTTCACTCACCGTGTGTTTATACACCACTCTGCATTTAATCATGAGTTATTATTAATCTCTGGGTCTCTTCCACAGTGTGTCTTTTGTCCTGTCTTCCTCCCCTCACCCCCAACCGGTCGCAGCAGATGGCTGCCCCTCCCTGAGCCTGGTTCTGCCGGAGGTTTCTTCCTGTTAAAAGGGAGTTTTTCATTCCCACTGTCACCAAATGCTTGTTCATAGGGGGTTGTGTGATTGTTGGGGTTTTCTCTGTATTATTGTAGGGTCTTTACCTTACAATATAAAGCGCCTTGAGGCAACTGTTGCTGTGATTTGGCGCTATATAAATAAAATTGAATTGAATTGAATTGAATTAAATTGAATTGAATACCATCTCCATATTACTTTGTGAAGCCCTGTTATGGAGCCTCATTCTGATTGCTTCATGTTGCTTCATTAGAACCAGAAGTGACCATATTTGGATAAGAGGGTGAAACACTAAGTTATCAGATAATGCTGGCAAGCTTGATTTTCAAACTAGCTCCATAAGACTTATATGGGTACTTAGCACAGACATAGATACTTCCTAATTAGTGTTAAGTAACATACAAATAAAATAATGTAATTTTACTCACCAAAACTGGTGTTTGTTGGACAAATTTTTATTAGAAGCATGCCATGTTATTTGTCAAACAACAGCATTAAAAATACTCCAAAAGGCACCAACACCACAAACACCTGAAATGGTTCAGTGACCCTAGTAGAGTTGAGGGCCTCAGTCACATACTGTAGTCATAGAAACTGGTTAGCAACCATCTGGCAGCCACCGGTTGTGAGGTAAAAGTGTGTATTCCACAACCGGTTACGAGTGGTTGCTGGCAATTGCTGTGAAATTGATTACTAAAGCTTTATTCATAAAGCCCTAGAGACCAGTCAGTGACCCCATAGCAACCACTGGTTTCTAGGGAAAAGTGTGTATTCCATGAGCACTTGGCGAATGGTTTTTGGAGACTGCTGGCAGATGCTAGCACCGAAGACCACTGAAGACCACCTGGCTTCAGTCGTTAGACAATATCTGCAGTCAACCACAGTTTGCATGGCAGACAGCAACTTGATATAAACACTCACAAAACTAATCGGCAAGCGGCAACACAAACTGTAAACAGAGACCATCTCTAGGCCTGTGTGACTGTGGCCTTGCATGTGCTGAAGCATCCACACCCCTAACTTTAAACGTTAATAAAGTTTAAAAGGGTGAGATATATAAAAGTTCACCCTCTGTACAATTGTCATGAAGGAGTTCATTAGCTGTATACCTAAATTATTTTTATATGAGGCAGTAATCATGGCTTTTCCTACTGTTATGCATTTTAATCTACTGGGAGAGTATGGAGATTGTGGTCATTTGGGGAAATGCAGATTTTGGCATTTCTGCATTGGCTTCATTTTTCAACCCTAGAGGTTGCTGAAAAATGAAGACAACGCTGAAATGCATAAGGGTCTGGTGTGAAGCCACACCCACAGGAACACTGCTGGCCTTTACTTTGATATTGGGATTGTGGTTAAAGCAAGCTACTACAAAGTCTGCCTTTATCATGTGATGCACACTGGGCCAGAAGTAATTTTTTGCTCATAGCCAATTGTTAAAAAAATATATAAAGCAGTGCAATAAAAGTCATAGCAACATGACTCTTAATAATATCTGATTTGTTCTTTAACATTTGATCCAGAAACATTAGGTTCATAGAGAAAAAGGTTTCAGTCATTCATACACTACGGACTAAAAAAAAATTTATGTTTTGTCCTAATACATCCATAGTGTTAAAGCAGCTTTCCAGAGTAGGTAATGGAGGACTACATGCTGAACAAAAACAAAGTTGTGTGATTGAATTTAAATGTTACAGATTACATCTTTGACTGAAACTAATTATACATTCAAAGATGGTGGATAACCATCAGGAAATCACTTTACCTTTTGATAGAGTTGCTTTATTTTGTATTACAAAACATAATTAAATGAAATCATATTGGCTAGTATATACTGTTTTTTAAATCCTATATTATACATATTATACATTTTTGATCTTTTTCCTTCCATACATCTGCATTCCTGTTATTTTTAGTCAGACACCAGCATATATCGTTAGAGCCAGACAATTGCATATATTTCATTTATTTACATTCAGTTTAGCATTTTCATTATCTTTGTCCCTCTCCTGCTGAATCCTATTACTGCTGCTGCTGCTGCAGTGATCTAAATCCCCACAGGACTTAAATTAAGTTTCATCTTATCTGTCATTTCACACTTCATCTCATTTGTTAAACCCATGTGTCACCTCTACAGAGCTATGCTGTAATGTGCAACAAGTAAACAATACAGCTGGACTGTTTGGTTTCTCTAAACAGGACTCTGTTTGGTTCATACGGTCTGAAATGAGGATTTTATTATGACTTTGCACAGGTGATATGCACTAATTGTGAGTAAATCCAAGGGCAAAAATATGCCCACCCAAAAATCTACTGGTTCAGGAAGAACAATGAGCTTTGACTCAGTCTGGATTTATGATTAATCACTATGGCAACCCTATTAATGGTCACATTACTGCTGTGGTTACCTGGGAGGCATCCTCACATAAAGCTGCAAGAGGATGGAGAGAGAGTTTCTGAGGATTGAGGTTGAAGAAAATTAAGTCTCCAGACAGTTGTCTGCAATGCATTATGGGGGCCTCAGCCACACATGGCGAGACAAGACATTAATCAAAGACATGCCAGAGACCAGGAGAGCTGTTTGTTGCCACACATGCCCAGTTTTCCCACTAGTGATTGATTGGTATTCATTATCCATTGATTTGTGCTTTTTCTCCGTAATATTTCATCTCTAGTTCCATCATGGTCTTAAAGGAGATCATTGCTGTAAGCCAGGGAGAGGAATGTAAAGAGTATAGTATGACAACCTCAGGAGAGAGTGACTGTGACAAGGATAAAGCTCTCACCAATCAGTTACCTGTAGACCTTCTACAGTTAGGTCCATAAGGTTTTGGACAGTGACACAATTTCTTTTTTTTTTTTTTTGCCTCTGTGCACCACAAGGAGGACTTTAAATCAAACAATCAAGATGTGACCAAAGTTCAGACTTTCCTAGCTTTAATTCAAGGGGTTTAACAAAGTATTCCATTAGCTGTTTAGGAATTACTGACAATATATGTAGCCTCCATTGTCAGAGGCTCAAAAGTAATTGAACAAATGACAGACAAGTGTCGAACTTGCATTTGGTATCTTTTCACTGGAACTCTCAATATGAGGCCAAAAGAGATGTCAGTGCAAGTGAAGGACACCATCATTAGGCTGAAAAATAAACCTATCAAAGGGATAGCAAAAATTTTAGGACCCAGTTCAATTATATGGTCATTTCTTTAAAAGAAGGAATGCACTGAACATCCCAGAAAGTTGATTCTTTTCATCTGGTCACAGTGTTTTAAGTGGGAGAAACATTTCATCACTCATCCAAGTGACTTTTTCGGTCTCAGATGACAAAAATGACCTAAACTAGCACCATTGCCTAACAACGACCCGCAAGCTCAGTTTCACAATCATTAATATGCAAATTGTCATGACCATTGATCAGTGGCCATGAGTACTATTCACAGAGAGCACAGAAATGGCTGCAATCCTTGGTTCAAGGATGGTTGTTCCCTTTTCATGTAAATGGCCTCCTTGAGACACAGACCACAGAAGATGACTTAAGTGCATGATGGTAGAAATATTTCCATTGTTAAAAAAAAACCCTTCTTAAAATCTAACCAAGTCCAGAACACTCTCGAGGAGGTAGGTGTATCACTGTCAAAGTCAACAATCAAGAGATGCATAACACATCATCTGTCACGATGATGGTGGAGGCAATGTTATGGCATGGGCATGTATTGCTGCCAATGTAAACTGGGCCACTAGTGTTTATTGATAATATGACTGCTGATAGAAGTAGCAGGATGAATTGTGAAGTGTACAGGGCTATATTCTCAGCACAGAGTCAAATGCTGCAAAACTGACTGGAAAGAAGTAGAATATTCTTCAATAGGCAAGTCGGTCACAAATCATGAGCTGGCTACAAGGTGTATATTTGTGAAGGCAACAACTCATAACTTAATGGAATTTACACATCTGCTATTAATGGATTTGACACAATAGCATTGCATTATGTCTCGAGAATGAAAGCAGCTTGGTAATTTTTGTAAGTGTATGCACACCCCTACAAACCTATTACAGTATGTTTGCACTTTTGATACTGATTGATATTTAACCTCTTAACATCTACCAGGTCACTAGTGACCCTTCTAGGAATAGGATTAGGTTTAAAATTTGTTCTACATAGACACATTTTCATAAACCAGATGGGTTGCCAATGATCTGCCAGTTAATTAAAGCAACATTTTCATTCATGCTTCACTTTACAAATGAAAGACTTTCTAGTATCCAATCTGTCCATCAGTTCAATTCCTATGAAACCAAAAACAGTACCGGAAAAACAAGTAAGAAAAGAAGACTGACTTTTTAATATTAACATTATCAAAAATAATTTTTTTAAAATTATAATTTCACATTCAAATAGCATTGTTTATGGCAAGGGTCTACTTCTACACTGACAAAGACCCCAAGAGCAAGATAGATTTGATAAATTTGTGTGCTCAGTCATCGTGACCTTTCTTTTCTTTTTTTGTCTGTCAGGATGTTCATCTTGTATTTATGTACAGTTGTGGTCAAAAGTTTACATACACTCATCATGGATATGAATGTCATGGTAATTTGAGGCTTTCAGTGATTTCTTTGATCTGTTCTTTTTCCAGGGTGGAATGATTATACAGCATACGTCTTTAGTGACTTTAAAAAATAAGAATTGGGTGCACAAGTTTGAATTTATTTAGGATTTTTTCTAATCCACACAGGGTCAAAAGTGTACATACAGTTTAAAATATATTCATACACCCCCACTAATATTTGGTTAAATTTCCCTTAGCAAGTTGCACCTTGACCAGACGCTTATGGTAGCCATCAGCAAGCTTCTGGCATAATTCTGGCTGAATATGTTATCACTCTTCTTGGCAGAATTGGTAGAGTTAATTTAAATTGGTAGGTTTACTGGCACACGCCTGGCCTTTAAGCATAGTCCACAAATTTTCAGTAGGGTTAGGGTCGGGGCTTTGGGAAGGCCATTCCAAAAGCTTAATGTTAGCCTGCTTCATTCATTCCAAAACCAGTTTTGATGTGTGCTTGGGCTGTAATTGTCCTGTTGGAACACCCAATTGTGTCTAAGTTTGAACTATCTAGCTGCTGAGTTGAGTTGAAGATGAAGAATTTGGAGGTAGTCCTCCTTCTTCATTATTTAATCCACTTTGTTCAATGTACGAGTACCACTGGCAGCAAAACAGCCCCAGAGCATGACGCTACCACCACCATACTTGACAGTTGGTACAGTGTTCTTAGGTTTGAAAGCCTCACCTTTACTCCTCCAAACATACTTCTTGTCTTTGTGGCCAAATAGCTCAATCTTTGTCTGACCATAAAACTTTTTTCCAGAAGGAATTTGGCTTGTCCACCTGGGAAGCTGCAAATTTCAGTTGAGCTTGAAGGTGTTGATTTTGGAACAGGGGCTTCTTTCTTGGTCTGCACCCTATCAGTCCATGGTGTAAAACTCTTCACTGTGGACAGTGTCACTGGCATTCCAGCAGTTTCCAGTTCGTGACTTGAGCCTTGGTGGTTTCTGGGTTGTTCCTGAACATCCCAAGCAATTTCCTCTCATCTAAGGGTGACAGTTTGGGTCTTCTTCCGGACCTTGGCAAAGTGGTGACACATTCAAATAACTTGCACTTATGTACAGTTGTTTAAACTGATGATCCTGGAATCTGCAGTTGTTTAGAAATGGCCCGTTAAGCTTCTGGAATGGATTTCCCAAAGCTCTGACCTCAACTCTGTTGAAAATTTGTGGACTATACTTAAAAACTGGGTCCACCCTAGGAAACCAACTAATTTCAATAAACTCTACCAATTCTGTAAAGAAGAGTGATCAAATATTCAGCCACAATTATGCCAGAAGCTTGCTGATGGCTACCAAAACCATCTGGTTGAGGTGCAACTTGCTAAGGGACATTTAGCAGCTTGGTATCATTCCACCCTGGAAAAAGAACAGATCAAAGAAATCATTAAAAGCCTCAAATTACCATGACATTCCTGGCCATGATGAGTGCATGTAAACTTTTGATCCCAACTGTATGTATTTATAAAATGTTTTGTTCTTTCACAGTTTAAATTAATCCTACCTTTAATGTTTAACCTTAGTTCATTTTTTATTTGTACTACTTCTGCAATAACCAATGATTCCCAGTTAGGTAAGCACTGAATTAGAGCAATATATGTTCACACTCAATATACCCGATACAAACTAATCCGAAGTTGTTCCTGCATCATCTGTCTGTATTAATACAGTCATTTACATTCATTTAGATGACATCTGGCTCTGGGTGTCTCAAATCTCTAATCGCATGTAAGGAAATTATCCGTCTGATACTCTGAAGATTAATTTAATTTTAGGTGAAGCATTACCCAAAAGGTAAAGAGAATCTGTGTGGCTAAAGCCAGTTAATGTAGGCAGAGGAGTTTCCTCTGTACTTCTGCTTAATCATGATGTTTGGGCGCTTGGGGAAGGTTTTATGTTAGCTTCACATCTGTCAATGTTTTGGTTCCAGTTATGGAAAAATGTTCCTATAAAACATTTTTCTTCACACACTTTTAGATAAATAAAAATGGTAAAAAAATAAAATAAATAAAATGGACTGCACTTATGCTGTGATTGTGGTGAAAAAAGGAAAAATTATCCTTGCTTTTAATTCTACATTTCCATTAAGCAGAGAAAAAATATTTTCTTTCTGTAGATGTGTTTTGTTAGGGAGTTCAGGGGAAGCATGTGTGTGGGTGTGGAGGTGAGGGCAAAAGCTCTGTTTTGTCTTCCAAAATCAATTTAAATCCCTCTTCTGTAAAACCCCAGCACATTCTTACTAATGCACGAAAATGACTCAGGGACTAATGGGTAGATTAAAAAACAAACAATCATGATTTCTACTTGTCGTACCAAACTAAAATGCTTTCAGAAACATTAAAAAATTATCTTTTGATTCTAGGTTTTCTCCTTGTTAGTGCAGACCGCTTGCACCAGCCTGTTCTCATTCCATCCATCAATCCATTTTCTGCTCCTTATCCAGGTCCACATCACATGTGAGCAGTCTAAGCAGAGGCCTCCTTCTCTTCAAAAGTGTGTCCATGGTCTATCCCAGGACCTTCCTTCCAGTTGAACATGCCTGAAACACTTCACGTGGCATCCTAATCAGATGCCCAAACCACCTCAACTCCTTTCATTGTGGATGGGTAGCTGCTCTACTCTGAGTGCCTCCAGAATGACTGAGCTCCTCACCCTATCTCTAAGGAAGAGCCCAGACACCCTATTGGAGGAAGCTATCTTCCACTGCTTCGCACCGTGATCTCATTCTTTCAGTCACTACTACTCACAGCTCATGGCAATAGATTAGCATGGGAATGTAGGTCGCTTTTGTACTCAGCTCTCTCTTCACCATAATAGACTGGTACAGCAGCATCTGCAGTAACAATCTGTCTGTCAATCTCCTGCTCCCTCCTTCCTTAACATGAACAAGACCTTGAGATATTTGAACTCCTCCACTTGGGGTAGCAACTCATTCCCAACCTAGACTGTGCACTCCACCCTTGAGAACATTGGCCTCAGATTTGGAGGTGCTAATTCTCATCCCAGCCACTTCACACTTGGCTGCAAACTTCCCAAGTGCAAGCTGGAGGTCATCCTTTGCTGTAGCCAGCAAAACAACATAATTTGCACAAAAGCAGAGTCAAGATCCTGAGACCACCAAACCCGACACAGCAATCTCTACGGGACACCCTGAGGATGGGGTCACATGCACATCAAACACATGTGGACTGTTTAGGCAAACTCCCTCTTACCTTCAGATCTCCTCGAGATGATAAAAAGCTGGTCCAGTGTTCTGCAACCAGGACAAAAACTACATTGTTCCTCCTGGATCAGAGGTTTGATGAACAGATGGTCTCTCCTCTCCAGTATTCTGGCCTAGACCTTCCTAGGCAGGCTGAGGAGTGTGATCCCCCCTAAAGATGGAACACACCTTCCGGTCCCCCTTCTTAAACCCGATATATCTCTGTATTATTGTTGGGTCTTTACATTACAGTATAAAGCGCCTTGAGGGGACTGTTGTGATTTGGCACTATAAAAATAAAATTGAATTGAATTGAATTGAATTGAATTGAATTGAATTGAATTGAATTGAATTGAATTGAATTGAACTGATATTGCAGAGGTTCTCCTTGCCGGAGCATCAAATAGCACAGTCTTGTCAAAGCCACAGGTGTGTCGGATTTACACACAAGGTTTGGGTTGAGGCACTAGTGACATGGGTTTGTCACTTCCAACTCTGTAAGCTCTATTTTTAAATGTGTTATACAAATAAAATGATTAGTGATCAGTGATTAAACCAGCCTGCTACTGAATGTTCAAATGGGAAACATGGCAGTGTTTTTGTAACTTGTGACTTATGCCACTAACCCTCCAACTTATTTTTTTTTCACACAGAACTGTGTGGCTAATAATGCCACAGCCAGTGTGTCAAGGTCAGTCACTAAACACATCTTCTGCTTAATGGTGATTTGATGTAACAGGATTAAAATCTGTTGCCTGCACACAACATAAAAAAGTATAAAAAGAAATAAATGTTTGAACCCATTTTATTATTCCTGATTCAGTATTAAATAGGTGTAGTGTCATTGGTTTTAATTATAGTCTATATTTTTCCAGGTAAAAGTCTCATTGAGATTAAAGGCTACTTTCAAGAGTTACCTGGCCAAGACAGCTGAAGACACTGCAATAATTCTGAACTTAAACATACAAATCCAACCATCACACACTACAAACAAATGAACACATACAGTATAAGCATCATAAGCAATAAAACATCAAGATCAAAAAAGCAGTCACAATGACCAAGAGTCTTACATTCTTTTTAAAAAAATGACTTTAAAAATGACTTAAATTCACCCATAGTAACCACCTCTGACAGTTTCAGGTTGTTCTGTAGATTATTGCAGGAAATGGGGGCAACACAAAAGCTTCTTTTTTAACCCAATTCTGGGGACAAACATTTGTAAAATATTTAAGAGCCACACTGAATTCAGTTTTTACACATATATGTACACAAATAACATGAGCTAACCCAAAGAGAGATTTATATATAAAAGCCACCAAATATGAAAATCTCAGAAAGACATATATGGCCACCTAGCAGCAGCATATACAAAGAAAACAATGGTGTGTTTGATTTTGTTGTTTGATAACGGCTATGACTAACAGATATAATAGATTACGATGACAAAGAAAGGCTACTAGCACTGCCCAGATCTGCTTTGACTACTAGAAAGCATTGTCGGGCCTGATACAAGATAGGTTTTAACCAGGATTTTTTTTTCTCTTTTCAATTTTATAACATCCTTTCATTTAAGATAAGAGCACAACTTCAGGAAACCTTGACTCTTGAGACAGCTGTTTGGCACTTGACTCATCCCAGCAGCCTTATAGTTATTTGCTCAAAGTGGGCTCTGTTTGTCAGTTGATTATCATTTTTATTGCCACAGAGCCCCCCTCCAACTCCATTAGAGTGACAGTGAGTGTCACAGTCTTACCTGGAATGGGAACACACATGGGCATGAATTAAACATTACAGCTGCACACAGTTAGCTATGAGATGGTGCCTGCTGAAACCATGTATTTCCAGAGCATGACTGAATGGATTTCAAAGGGTGCATTGCTATTGTTTTTTAAACGATGTGAAATGATTGCACACTTAACTCACCTGACACCTTGTGCTTCATGAAAAATGTGCAGTTACTTTGGCAGAAGGTGAATAAGCACATTCTCAGTAGTTATGTAAAGTTTTAGATTACTTAAATTTTCAAATAATCTTCTTTCTGCCACTTTTTAGATGCAATTTTCTCTTGTTTCTGTGTTTAGTCACTGCTGTGCTTTAGTGAATATAATTTGTATATTAAAAGGAATTATTTCACGGTGGTTCGGGGATTAACGCAGTTCTCTCACAGCAAGAAGGTCCTGGGTATGAATCTTTCTGTGTGGAGTTAGTTTAATTGGTGATTCTAAATTGGCTGTAGGCATGAACCTGAGCATGAAGGGTTGTCTCTCTATGTTAGCCCTACAACAGATTGGCAACTTGACCAGGGCACCCTCCCTCTTGCCCTATGGCAGAGCTAGGCTCCAGCCCCCCTGTGACCCTGAATTGGATAAGTGGAAGAAAATGGATGGATGGACTTATTTTTATTTAGGATTTAGGGTCTGGGTGTTTTTTCCAGGTACTTCTTACTAGTGATAGGCAGTATATACACTGGTCGGCATAAGATTATGACCACTGACAGGTGAAGTGAATAACACTGATTATCTCTTTATCGTGGCACCTGTTAGTGGGTGGGATATATTAGGGAGCAAGTGAACATTTTGTCCTCAAAGTTAAAATGTAAGGATTTTAGCGAGTTTGACAAGGTCCAAATTGTGATAGCTAGACGACTGGGTCAGAGCATCTCCAAAACTGCAGCTCTTGTGGGGTGTTCTCAGTCTGCAGTCATCAGTATCTGTCAAAAGTGGTCCAAGGATGGAACAGTGGTGAACCAGCAACAGGGTTATGAGTGGCCAAGGCTCACTGAGGCATGTGGGGAGCAAAGATGAGCTACTGTAGCTCAAATTGAAGAACAATTTTATGCTGATTCTGATGTGTATGTGAATTTTGTGTCAGAATATACAGTACATCGCAGTTTGTTGCGTATGGGGCCAGATAGCCACAGACCAGTCAGTGGTCCAAGGAAGGAACAGTGGTGAACCAGCAACAGGGTCATGGGCAGCCAAGGCACTTTGATGCACGTGGGGAGCGAAGGCTGGCCCCGTGTGGTACGATCCAACAGACGAGCTATTGTAGCTCAAATTATTACTTAATTAATGCTGGTTCTGTAAGAAAGGTGTCAGAATGCACAGTACATCGCAGTTTGTTGCGTATGGGGCCTGATAGCCGCAGACCAGTCAGGGTGCTGATGCTAACCCCTGTCCACCACGGAAAGCACCAGCAATGGGCACATGAGCATTAGAATTGGACCATGGAGCAATAGTGGAAGGTGGTCTGGTCTGATGAATCATGTTTTCTTATACATCACATGGATGGCCGAATGCATGTTTGTCGCTTACCTGGGGAACACCGGGCACAAGGATACACAATGGGAAGAAGGGAGGCCAGTGGAGGGAGTGTGATGCTTTGGGCAATGTTCTGCTGGGAAACCTTGGGTCCTGCATCCATGTGGATGTTACTTTGACACATACCACTTAAGCATTGTTGCAGACCATGTACACCCTTTCATGGAAGTGGTATTCCCTGATGACTGTGGCCTCTTTCAGCAGGATAATGCGCCCTGCCATAAAGCAAAAGTGGTTCAGGAAGTGGTTTTAGGGGCACAACAACAAGTTTGAGGTGTTGACTTGGCCTCCAAATTCCCCAGATCTCAATCCAATTGAGCATTTGTGGCAAAGAGCATGTTTTTCTCAATGAAAATATTGCAAAAGTAAACAAGTTATTATTTATTGGTTATGTTTTTTGTTTTGTTTTTTCATTTTCTGGTTAAGAACTGAACTTGTTGTTTTTATTGTTGTTAAGGCAATCCACAATGTAAAGGAGGACAATCAGGGTGGTGCTGCATGATTTCTTCAGGGGAATATTCTTATTGGTTTATTCATCCACTCAGAAGAGTCCCAAAAAGTTGAATCTGTTCATCTGGACGTGGCGTTTTTTAGTGGGAGAAACGTTTCGTTTACCAACTGGTAACTTCTTCAGTCTCAGCTGACTGCAGAATTCCCCAGCCTTATAAACAGTACATTGCATAATGACAGAAACCAGCACCATTGACTAACAATGGGCCATTAGGTCAGTTTCATGATCAATGGTATGCAAATTCTCATGACCATTGATCAATGGCCATGAGTACCATTCACAGAGATTGGGGAATGGCTGCAATCACAGCATTGTAAGATGGTGACAGATGTACCCTTAGGCCCCCTCCTCGGTTCAGAGATGGTCTTTCCCTTTTCACGTAAATGGCCTCCTTGACTCCCCGTTC